>JAVJIF010016233.1:0-138981 GCA_038442645.1 Agave tequilana | reverse complement strand
CGTGGCTTTTGTCGGGGTTCTCACTATTGTGCAGTAAGCCAATAAGTATTCGCCTAATTTGTCATCCCAGTCAGTTAACTTTTCGAGAAAAATTTCTTGAGAAGCTTCCTAATAGTCTTGTTAAAGGCTTTTGCAAGGCCACTAGCGGCTGGATAGTATGTTGTTGATGACACACTTTGTATTCTGAATTTGTTACAGAATCACTGGAATATTTGGCTAACAAATTGAGGCCCATTATCGTGGACGATTCGTCAGGGTACACCAAAACGATAAAGCACGTGATGCTTGATGAACCTAATCACATTTGGTATCTTTACATCATTCAGGGGATCGGCTTCCACCCATTTAGAGAAGTAATCCATTATAGTCAAGATGAATCGATGTCCTCTGGATGTTGGAAGACTGATTAGTCTGATAACGTCCATTCCCGACATCTCAAATGGCCATGAGGAGGATGTTGGATGAAGACGCTCCGGCACTTGATGGACAAAGTCACCGTGGATTTGACATGCATGGCATCACTTAGCATAGACGATGGTGTAAAGGATCATCTTCGACTAATAATAGCCAAGTCTTCAAAGCCGGTCTCTGAGCTTGGGTTAGGTTAGTGAGTTCCACATATACCATCATGAGCTTCTTTGAGTGCTTTCTGTGCTTCTTTATGTGAAAGGCATCGGAGTAAGATTTTTCGTCATATGATCGGTGATATAATGTCTACATAATAGCATTGTATAGAATTGAGGAGCTTTTCTTCTGATTGCAGCTGCCTCCTTGGGGTCGTCAGGCAATATGCCATATAAGACGAAGTCGATGTAAGAGAATTGCTAATCCTTACGTTCGAGACTTGTCGAAGTCTCAAGAACCTTTTTAACTTGAAGGTCTCCTCTTGGAGTTTTACTATTCTCAAAGGCGAATTTGCAGCAATACAAGTTGCGACTGTAGACAAGTATTTTTCTTCGTGGCTCCACCAGGAATAACCAACGACGCAGCGAGGGATGCTAATGTACTGTATGTGCATTTTGCTGACGGGGTACATGGTCAATGTTGAAATTTTCAACTTCTCATGATAATGGTCGCGTTGTGATAGAGCACCAAGTCTTCATGTCAGACTTCGTACTCCCCGTGAACTTAGTGATGATGAGCTTTGAATCACCATATGCCTTGAGATTTCTGTCTCCAATCTCTTCAGTAAGTTGCATCCTGATTAAGAGAGTGTTGTATTTTGAGACATTACTGGAACACGGCTCCGGTTAGCGAGAATACACAAGGAATCACATAGTTATGTGGGGAGATAAGTACTATCCCCACATCTGCGATGATATTTCCTTCGGGGTTCGTTCTTGATACTTCGTCAAAGAATAACTGCCATACTTGTTTTTGAGGAGGCATTGATCAAGTTAAACTTTAGCAATATCGTCTGGGAGATCGTCATAAAATTTTAAAGTTCTTGGAACTAGATGATGGCCCGGGAAGTCCGTCACAGCTTGACCTTTGACCACCTTTTGTGGCACGAATTGCATTTCATATTGTGAGAGCAATATGGCCCATTCCGCTCGTCTGCTGTTCAGCGAAGGTGGACTTGTCATCAATAATCGTAAAGGATTGACTTTGGAAATTACTTGATGTGTTGCCCCGTGAGGTAGCGTCGCATCTTCTGGATGACAAAGACCAAACTAAGCATTTTTTCTCGATTGGGTTGTAACGTGCTCCGCCTTAATCATTGTTCTACTAAATAGTAGATTGTCTACTCATGATTTTGAACATTGTTCTGAGCTAGTAATGCTCCCAAAGAATGATCCATCGCTCGAATATATAATGAAAGCTTTCCTAATACTAGAGCTATCAAACTGGTGGGTGTGTGAGGTACTCCTTGATCTCTTCAAATGCTTCTTATCAAGCATTGTCCCAGATGAATGAGACTCCCTTCTTCATCAACTTGGTGAAGGGTTGGCAGCATCCTGAGAGATTTGATATGAATCTTCAGATAAACGCCAATCACGCCTGTAGACCTCTGAGTTTTTTGAGATTTCTTAGAGGTTACATCTCTTGGATGGCACAGATCTTCTGAGGATTCAAATGAATTTCTTTGGATGCAACCACAAATTCAAGAAATTTATCACTTACTAACCCCAGGAAGGATTTAGTCGGGTTCATTTTTAACTGGTGAGCCCACATGATGTCAAACATCCTCCTCAGGTCCGCGAGGTGATCGCCCTTGTCATGGCTCTTCACAGCGATGTCATGAACGTAGCATTCTCCGATTTTAGGTATATGCTTGTGAAAGATCACATTCATGGCGCGTTGATATATAACACCAGCATTCTTCAAGCCGAATGGCATCACTGTGTAGCAGTATACTCCCATAGGTATCCTGAAGAATGTGTGGTTTTCATTTTCAGGGTATATCTTTATTTGATTATACCCTGAGAAGCCATTCATGAAAGACATCCTCTCAAAATTGTACATATTGTCGATCATAACATCCGTGATCGGGAGAGGCAACTCATATTTAGTACAAGCGACACTCAGATCACGGTAGTCGATGCAAATCTGGATCTTTTCATTCTTCTTGGGAACGAGAACAACATTAGCCACCCAATCGAGATGTCACTCTTCCCTAATGAAATTAGAGTCTATAAGCTTTTGACTTCTGATTCGATTGCTTTCATGATGTCAAGACGGAATTGTCATTGTTGTTGTTTGATTGGTTTGATGTCCGGGTTGATATTGAGTCGATGCATAGCAATCTGGGGATTGAGCCGGGTATATCCTCATAATTCCAAGTGAAGATGTCTATATACTCTCATATAAGATGTATTAGGTCTTTTCTCAGAAGATGACAAGCTCTCACTTATGAAGATGGGCTTGGGGTTAGCTTCAACTCCAAGATTTATCTGAGTCACTTTGTCCTCAATGGTAGTTCACATTGTTCAAAGCGCGTGTCTCAAAGAGTATTTAAGTGTTTAATCTATGGATTAAAGTCTTACTAGAGTAATTCTTCAGATTCAAAAGTATCTTCAAATGACTAGTTGATATCATGTTCACTGAGAGACTTCTGAAGGTATTGCCGACGCTAACATCTGAGTCCCACAACGATGATGCTGATGAGCTATCATGATAGACCTCTTTTTCAGAATCGGGATCTAATGAGATTGGGGTAGATACATAACCGAGTCCTCTTCAGGTATTGTGACAGTAGTCGGGGCCTTTGCCTTTTGGTACAAAAGAACGAAGTAGTGCTCATTTTTCTTTACTGAAATTAAGGCCTGATTCCTTGGTGAAATCATACCCCATTCTTTCCATCTGTGACGTGACTTTTGTCCATAATCAAAGAATTATGAAGATTCAGAATTACCTGAGCTTTCGCAAGCTATGGGCTCTATCTCAATTCATCTGAATAAATTTTCATTTGACCCTTTTGTTTGGCCGGTACTTCAAAGAAGGCACTGTAGACAGCTCCTGTCTTTTTGCGTTTCAGGAGGGACGACTTCGTCGATGAATGCAATGATATTAGAGCATTTATTGCTGAGCAAGGATCACTGTTCACATCAGTTAGTATCTGGCGGCACAGAATCTGAAGCAAATGCGGAGAAGTAAGCCAACTCTAAATCTTCATTGATGAACCACTCACCTTCAACATTAGGGGTAGTATCGGAACTGAGCTTACTGATGCTCGTTACAAGAGGGTTTATTTTTCAGAGACATTTTTCTTCTTTTGGCTTCGTATTTGCTTCCTTGCCAGAGTCAAGTTCTTCTGGGTGTGGATTCTCATCGGCCTCAAGATAATCCTGATAAAGGAAGGAATCAATAAAATAATCTCATTCTTTTGAACGGATGCCTTTCGGCAATCAACGTTCTTAGTTTTTTAATCTCTACTAACATATTTCATTAATTAATGAAGAGTGAATGGGATGATGGCGTTGCGACGATCCAAGGTCGTCCCAGCAGCAGCAGATTGTATGTGATATCAGCATCAATGACATAACATGTCACCTCTGATTTAGGTTCCTAATCTGACACCTGAGCTTGATTTTTCCCATCAGGCGTGACCATTGGCGCTGAAGCCATAGATGGTTGTCTGAGTGCAACTTAATCATGGGTGGGGATCCCCAAATGTTGCATGATCCTGCGGGGCATAATGCTCAATGCGGATCCTGAATCAACCTAAATACAGCTCACTTCAGATGATCTGATATACTCTGTATAGGATAGGGGTTTGTCACACTTCCCTTTGACGTGTATGTCTTCGAGGGTGAAGGTGATGCAGGGAAGCTACTTCAAGGCATGGTGGCAATAGTTGTCATCTTTCTCTTGACATGTGGGGGAATCTAGGTTACAAAAATCTCTACATCTGCTAATGCTTCTCTTTGAGTATCTCTTTGGTCTTCAAAAGCCTCAGAAGCTCATATAGAGTAATCTGAATAGATATGTTGGCTAGTTGAGACAAGACATCAAAATGGAATGGAGTTGATGGTCCTGCATCATTTTATAAAAGAGCTTTTATATATTGAATCTCTTTTGCTTTTCAAGGATGGCCTTGTAGATTGCTCGATTGTCTTCTCAGCTAGTTGTGGGGAGTTTTATACCAGCTCGTCATACTGCTTAAGGTACTGCTTGCCGCATCGAGTCTTTGATGTGGGAGGTGTGCCCTCGTCAGCAACAAGCCGGACTCCACGCCTCCCGAACTAGTATAGGAGGCGACATCTTCTTCGGTTCTCGTGTAGAGATGCTCACCACATTGCTAGAGGATACTTTAGCTTTGCCTCTGGACTTTTTGCTCATGATAGTTGTCCACTGCTGGCTTTTAACAATGTCAGGATGGACACACATTGTCTCCCCTTAAGGATTAGGGACCGGGATAAGTCCTTTCTCTGTCTGGTGGTGAGGATCAGTATTGACCACTATAAGTTCCCCTTTCAGGATGGGAACCATTCGGTGGTGGTGCTAGTGGAAGATTTCATCTAAATTGAATCGGTGATGTTGCGTCATGTTGGCGGTCATTCTTCTATTCTGGACGAAGCTTTAGTATCTCCGCATCGATCCGAGCGTGAAGGGTATCTTTAAGGATATAACAATTCTTGGTAGGGTGTCCCAGCATCTTGTGATATAAACAATAGTTGGGATCTTCCATCTTCCCCACCTCATCGGGGTGTCTAATCTCTAGAAGGTTAAGCATGTTACTCTTTTGGAGTAACTTGAATAAAGAGACCATGTGTTCATCCTTGAAGGAGTATGTTTTGTTTCCACGGGTTGACTGGAAGCCGTACCTCCTCTAATTGATTGGGTCTTTGAAGGTGATTTGACCTCCGTCACCAGAGTATTCCTTCTTCTTGGTTGAGAAGAAACTCTGATGCGCGTCACATTGATTTATCAGGCTCGGCTTGCTAGCTTTTTCTTCAGCCCTGACCAAAGCGACGTCCTCTTCTACCTATTCACCTTATATCACCAACTGCTTCCAAGTTTGACATTCCACCACCCCCATTTAAGTGAGTAGGGAAGTTTGCAGATTGTGACGGCATATCTCAACCAGTGTAGACTGGATCATGCTGTTAGGACAATGGAGTGCCATGCTTCGAAATCTTTCGACGAAAGTTTTGATAGACACTCCCTTTTTCTGTTTGGCTGTAAGGAGAGTCGGCACTGAGATCTCTGAATTGTCTTCAAAGAAATGTGCCAGAAATAACTTCTCGAGGTCAGCTCATGTTTTAATGGAGCCGGCAAGAAGTTTCATGAACCACTCAAAAGCAGGTGCCAATGAATAAACGAGCAAAAATGGCATCGTTCAATACTACATTCCCTGTTTGGGTTTTGAAATAGTATACGTGTTGGTTCGGCGACCCTTTACCATTGAAAGTGTGAAGGGTTAGTGCCTTAAATTTGGGAGGGTAGGGAGCTGTATGCCATTTTGTTTGGTAGGGTCGGACTATTCTCACTTCTTGAAGTCTGTCTCTGTTGGCGAGGGCCTCAAGGCGTTGCTCTATTTTGCTCATCCTTTTGGAATGAGTGCTATCGTGCTCTAAGTTATCCTCTTCTTTAGATGAAGACTTGGGTGGCTCAGAGTCAGAATGCTCCTCATTCTCGGTATTTGATTGGTAGTGAAAAATGCATTTTTATCATAACATTTACCATCACATTTTCATATTTATTCATTTAATTCTGCACATTTATTAATATTTTGTAATTTATTGTGTGCAGGCCTCGAAATAATAAAAAGAAAGAATTAAAGCCTAAAAAGAGCCAAAAGCCCACATATAAAGCCCAAGTGCAAAAGTGCAATTATCAATTGTCAAAAATGCAAATACACAAGGGCCAAAGTTGCAAATATTAAAGAAGAGGGAAAGATAGACTTCTATTCAACCCTAAACACTGCAGGATGAGGATAAAAGCCAAAGAAGGAGATTTAAGATCACAAATTCGTGGATAAAAGATTTGGGATTTAGGTAACTTGATTCCTAAGTTATATCCAAATCTAAAGATTAAGAGTCAGGATACAATTTCCAGAAGGATAAACCCAGATGGACGGACCAGAGGAGGCCACGCAAGAAAGCGCGTGGCATTTGGCTACAAAAGTGCTGCGTTTCCGCGGCAAAATTCCCGTTTCCGCGGCAATCCTGAGGGCGGTTGGCGATGCGTTTTCGTTGAGGAGTTGTACTGGGACTCTACTTCCTATATCTCCTATAAATACCCCTGCAGAGCAACAGAGAAGGGGCGTCCAGAGGCAGAGCCAAGGGCCAAAAGCTAGGTTTTTAGGTTTTTCTCTTTCTTCTAGTTTAGGTTTTCTTTTCGTTTTTCTTTTGTAAATTCTGTAACTAAGAGTGGAGGAAACTTTCATGGAGGAAGGAGTCCATGCTTGTACTGAGGTGACAGCGGTGTAAGCCTACTATATCTTCCATTGTTAATGAAATCCATTTAAGGTTCGTTTTGTTCTTTTATTATTTATGTTCTTCAACTCTTATTTATTCTTGTATTTCTTTATTCTTGTTTTCTTCATTTGTTTTTCTCTAATGCCTTGTGAACAATGAGACCCAATTGCATTGAGACTGCCTAGCCAAAGAAGATAACTTGATGGCTTATGGCGATGAACATCCTATACGCCATACTTGCAAGTCTTCCAAGAAAAGGTAAATCATCGCACGGATCAAAGGTAAGCAGGCTGAAGAGGTTTGTACGTGTTATATGTTTTTCTTTCTTTTCTTTCTTTAGCTTAGATCCACATCTTCCTAAATTCTTTTCTTCCACTTCATTGTAAATACCACTTCTTTTTCCCAACTTTCTTTCTTTCTAACTTAACTGTAAATAATAAAAATAAATAATTTTTAGAGATAACTTGCAAACGCTTCCATCGCTAGTCCCTCCCTGAGGATCACGACCACATAACCTTTGCTACAGCGGATAGTATTGAGCACCTCGCACACCTTTACTTCTCAATCTAACATTCTTTATTTTGTGTGCAGGAAAATTCGATCAAAATATTGGCGCGTTGCCGGGGAGGGACGGTAAGTTATTCTTTAATAAAAAAAAATTATTAACTAATTCTTTTATTCTTTTCTGTTTGCAAGTTTGGAGAACAGGAAATAGCAGCAGAAGTGGACATATAGCAACTCTGTGCCTCTGCCCTCGAAGGCAGAGCAGAGAGCCTGCTACTTTGCCGCAGAAACGCGGCAATAGCCGCGGATCCGCGGCAGTAGCAGAGGACTACTTACTGAAACTTTTACAGGTTGCTGCAAATTGCAAATATTGTCTACTGCTCTTAAAATTTGTTCTGTGATAACCTTGCTTACTGCTAATTAATTCAACAGTAAATATTTGTTGTTAAAGATAAAAATTGATTAGACGTTTGCATATAGGCGTGTCTTTTCAATTCATTTATTTTTACTGTTGAAGAGTGCTGGAGCAAGGTACGTACGCATTGCATGTAGAATAGGACTCATCTCTTGGTTGATTTTCTGCTTTGAGTGAATCTTATCTACTTATCTTGTACACTTGCACCAATTCATCTTAAGGGCATAACCCATTAACAAGATAAGTGGGGATTTCATCACCCTTCCTTAGCCTAAAAATCATATCCCAAGCACTCACTAACCCAAGCCTAACTTAAAAATTAGTAGACGTTGGCCCTAGGGACATCTCGGACTCAATAGGAGATTATCCTAAGGGGGAACAGTGCTGGAAGTTGACTCTTGTCAAATCAGTGTCTAGGAAAGGGATTGAAGGCCGAAAGCCCAAAGATTGGTGGTTATTTAATTAAGGAACGTCTTTGATGGAAAACCTCCCACCACTTTGCCCTAACCTGGCTGATTAACTTGTGGTCAAAGTCTGCACCCTACCTCCCGTGGACAGTCTAACCAGTTAGGAGTTGTCTAGGTCATAGGTCTACCCTAACTTAGGTTAGAATTTTTCTTTTTGTTTGTTTATTTGTTTGTTTTCTTTTTTGTTTGTGTTGGTGTGATATGGCATATAATAATAATTCTAATTTTAATCCATATTACACACCTAACTATTATTCGAATATTACCAACCCGGCATATCATAACTTTGACCAATCTAGTGTGCCGGAATGGTCTTATCCGAATGAATATAGTCCACACCCTCCATCTTATGACTATAATTTCCATAATAATTTCAACTCGTCACAGAGTTCATGGGGTTTCGAGTCCCCCGAGTCTAATTCTCAACCAAATTGTCCTTCATATCCATCTAGTCCACATTCTTTCAATGATTCATACTCTGATCCACCTATTCAGAATAGGATACCATCTATCGGGGAAATGATAAGTATGCACGAGTCCAAGCAAAAATTACCATCAATCGCAGACATGATAATGCGTGAGTCCACCAACTCACAACTTCATCACGATTACACTTCATCTTTTTAAGTCCAATCACAGCAAGATGCACCTATCGACTATGAAAGGATGCTTGCAGCCATGACTCAGGCTAGATTAGCCCGTGATCGTGACATAGATCTGATGGTTCAATCTTTACGTTCTCACAGTTCGGCCATTTTCAATATCATTGACCACTCTCGTAGAGCCGACGAACCATGTTGCTTTGGACAACAAGATTCTATTTCAGTGCCATCATTTGAACTTACCGAAACTCCAATTCTTGATAATATGGCAAGTTTCTCCTTTCCTGAAATAGAACTTGAGCATGAATATGATCATGATCTTCCACTCGGTGATTCAATTTTATTTCCTGATTCAATAATGACTCCGGTGTCTCCACCTGATTTCACTTTTCCCGAGTCAACATTGGACCCTATTCCAATTCATCATGAAATTGAGTCACCCATTTTTGATGATCATATTGAACTTGACCAATTGTGCAATTTTGAAAATCCTATGGATAAATTGGCAAGTTCTTTTTATTACATTGAACCCAATGAGATATGTGACCTAGATTCTCAAATCTGTGATCAAGTTCAAATTCCCGAATCAATATTGACTCCTGTTTTGTTACCCGACTTAGGTAATCTTTTAGAGTCAGATTTGATTCCCACACCTATCATTCCTGAACTTGAATCACCAATATTGAGTCACATGCCATTGTGGGAAGATGATTGTGGACTTGAGCTTAAACTTATTGATTTGAACCCACTTCCTGAACTTAGCCCGACTCCTGAGCCCTTACTTGATTTGAGCTTCTTCCCTGAGTCGGTATTCGTTCCCGCACCTATAATGTCCAGTCAATAATTCCATCTTTTCACACTCAATTTTGGACAAGGCGGTTGACACAATTGACTCTGAAATTTATTATGAAATTTGGAAATTTGATGGGGTGAAAATTTTAAAAAATGATCACACATACATTTTCGTAGGTTATACAAGAAAAATTTTTGGTGGGTTCCTCCATGAAATTATATGTTATCTTGATTGGGTAGCAACGCTTGGCCCAATTAGACCACCACCGGAACCACCACTTTAAGGTAACTTCTGCCTTCCCTTGTTCTTTTTCATGCATTTATGCATTCATTCATACATTGAGGACAATGCATGAGATAAGTGTGGGGGTGGGCTTTACTAACATACTAATATAGGTAGAAACTAACAAAAATCTGCTAAAAAAAAAAATTTGCTAATAAAAAAAAATCTAAAAAAAAAACTTATAAAAAGGACAATATTTTGACTATCTTTTGAAAGAAATCTAAGTTAATCTTAAGAATTAGGAAAATCATGATTAGGATTTCTAAAAACTTGGTCAATAAAATAAATTGTTGAATTTTTAGGTATAGGAGGAGAAATTGAATAAGTAGTTAGTCTTAATTTTTACCTTAATGAAATGTGCATACTAATGCATATCTAGGATTCTAAGACAAAGACCTTTGTGCCTCATATATATATAAAAAAAAAAGAAAATCACTAATTAAGCTGGATACATGTGCCTCAAGAAGCATAAGTATTCATGCCTAAAGGTGAGTAAATAAAATAAAGTCCTTAGTTTTAGGGCCTAGTTCACTCGAATTTGAGTCCGGGGGTATTTTCTCACTTGGTGCCCTAAAGCCGACTGGTTTGGGAGCCACCGACTTTAAATTCGCTACATGGGTGGATTAGAAAGCCTAAGAAGACTAAGAAATACAATATATGTAGTAACACATCTAATAATCAATTAGTTAGGTATGAGGGCCTCAAGAAGCCTTGATGCTTACACGAAAGAAAATTAGATGAGTTATACATATTAAAAAAAAAAAGGAAGAGAAAAAATATAGAGGCATGAGAGTCCAAGTTAAGGAATTCCTAGTAAAAATTCATAAGGATGCATATGATTTTTGGTAACGAAAAAGACTATACAAAAATTCAGTTTTGACCCTTACTTAAAAAAGAAAAACAATTTACTTTATAAAGACTAAGTCTAAGAATGAATAAAAAATGAGGATCCTAAAAACTTATAAGACTACTTAGTCTTTTCAAAGTATTTCTAATATTTTTCTTTTTATGGATTTTGTGGGTGTAATCCGCTGAAAACCCTCACGAGACAACACTCGTCCTCTATGGTAACCTAGGGGTTTAACGGCTTGTTGCACATGCTAAGTGCAACCGTGATTCCTACGAAAGTGAGTTAGGTTAGATTATTTTTCTTTTTCTTCGTTTTACTCGAGGACGAGCAAAAAGATAAGTGTGGGGGTGTGATTGGTAGTGAAAAATACATTTTTATCATAACATTTACCATCACATTTTCATATTTATTCATTTAATTCTGCACATTTATTAATATTTTGTAATTTATTGTGTGCAGGCCTCGAAATAATAAAAAGAAAGAATTAAAGCCTAAAAAGAGCCCAAAAGCCCACATTCAAAGCCCAAGTGCAAAAGTGCAAATACCAAATGTCAAAAATGCAAACACACAAAGGCCAAAGTTGCAAATACAAAGAAGAGGGAAGGATAGACTTCTATTCAACCCTAAACACTTGCAGGATGAAGATAAAGATACAAGAAGCTTCATTTTATCCCTAATCCTATTCAAATTTGGATTAAATTGAATCAAAAGGAGGAAAGGATTAATCTTCATCTCCTATTCAAGTTCAAATTCAGGAGATAAAGTCCTAAAAGATTAAGGGGATAAAGCTAATCCTAAAGATAAAAGGAGAAGAGTTTAAAGATAAATTCGGATTCAGACTGTACATGTTTAGTATTCAGATCATAACTTTTGTTACTGATATGCAAATTCGATGATTCAAGATGCTCCAGAAAGAAGACTTGAAGGCCTACAACTCTTATGTTGATCAAACTTTCCAATTCAGTTTGTAGATAAGCTAATTTTGGTGATAAACATCAAATAAGTTGCAGGATAGATTTGAACTTCTATGGATAAGTGCCACAAGTCTGGAGATAAGATCTTTTTGGGAGAGTTGTACTGGGACTCTACATCTTCCAACTCCTATAAATACCCCTGCAGATGCAACACAGAAAGCGTCCAGCGAAGAGCCAAGGGCCAAAAGCTAGGGTTAGTGTTTCTTTCTTTTCTTTTCTTTTCTTTTATTCTTGTAGATTAAATCACAACACTTCTCCCAATTCTTTCTTTTTTGACTCATTGTAAAATACCGCTTTCTTTCTAAACTAACTTTAATTAATATTTTCTTATTTTCCTTTTAATTAACTAAAAAAAAATTAATTTGTTGACTGAGTTTTACCTGCACACAAAATAAAAATTTTGATCGAATTTTCCTGCACACAAAATAAAGAATGTTAGATTGAGAAGTAAAGCTGTGCGAGGTGCTCAATACTATCCGCTGTAGCAAAGGCTATGCGGGTCGTGATCCTCAGGGAGGGACTAGCGATGGAAGCGTTTGCAAGTTATCTCTAAAAATTATTTATTTTTATTATTTACAGTTAAGTTAGAAAGAAGAAAGTTGGGAAAAAGAAGTGGTATTTACAATGAAGTGGAAGAAAAGAATTAGGAAGATGTGGATCTAAGCTAAAGAAAGAAAAGAAAGAAAAACTTATAACACGTACAAACCTCTTCAGCCTGCTTACCTTTGATCCGTGCGATGATTTACCTTTTCTTGGAAGACTTGCAAGTATGGCGTATAGGATGTTCATCGCCATAAGCCATCAAGTTATATTCTTTGGCTAGGCAGTCTCAATGCAATTGGGTCTCATTGTTCACAAGGCATTAGAGAAAAACAAATGAAGAAAACAAGAATAAATAAATACAAGAATAAATAAGAGTTGAAGAACATAAAATAATAAAAGAACAAAACGAACCTTAAATGGATTTCATTAACATGGAAGAAATAGTAGGCTTACACCGCTGTCACCTCAGTACAAGCATGGACTCCTTCATCCATGAAAGTTTCCTCCACTCTCAGTTATAGAATTTACAAAAGAAAAACGAAAAGAAAACCTAAACTAGAAAAAGAGAAAAACCTAAAAACCCTAGCTTTTGGCCCTTGGCTCTGCCTCTGGACGCCCCTTCTCTGTTGCTCTGCAGGGGTATTTATAGGAGATATAGGAAGTAGAGTCCCAGTACAACTCCTCAACGAAAACGCATCGCCAACCGCCTCAGGATTGCCGCGGAAACGGGAATTTTGCCGCGAAAACGCAGCACTTTTGTAGCCAAATGCCACGCGCTTTCTTGCGTGGCCTCCTCTGGTCCGTCCATCTGGGTTTATCCTTCTGGAAATTGTATCCTGACTCTTAATCTTTGGATTTGGATATAACTTAGAATTAAGTTACCTAAATCCCAAATCTTTTATCCACGAATTTGTGATCTTAAATTCTCCTTCTTTGGTTTTATCCTCATACTGCAAGTGTTTAGGGTTGAATAGAAGTCTATCTTTCCCTCTTCTTTAATATTTGCAACTTTGGCCCTTGTGTATTTGCAATTTTGATAATTAATATTTGCACTTTTGCACTGGGCTTTGAATGTGAGCTTGGATATGGGCTTTTGGCTTCATTAAGCTTTATTTCTTATAAAAATAAGAACTCGAGGCCTGCACACAATAAATCACAAAATATTAATAAATGTGCAGAATTAAATGAATAAATATGAAAATGTGATGGTAAATGTTATGATAAAAATGCACTTTTGACTACCAATCACACCCCCACACTTATCTTTTTGCTCGTCCTCGGTAAAATCAAAGAGAAAAAAGAAAAAGAAAACCTAATCTAACTAACTCACTTTCGTAGGAATCACGATTGCACTTAGCATGTGCAACAAGCCGTTAAGCCTCTAGGTTACCCTAGAGGACGAGTGTTGTCTCGTGAGGGTTTTCAGCGGATTACACCCACAAAATCCATAAAAGAAAATATTGAAATACTTTTGCAAAGACTAAGTAATCTATAAGATTTTAGGATTATCATTTTTATTCATTCTTAGACTTAGTCTTTATAAAGTAAAGTGTTTTCATTTTTAAGTAAGGATCAAATTGAATTTTGTGTATAGTCTTTTCGTTACCAAAAATCATATGCATCCTTATGACTTTGCTAGGAATTCCTTAATTGTACTCTCATGCCTCTTTATTATTTTATAACTTCATCTAATTTTCTTTCGTGTAAGCATCAAGGCTTCTTGAGGCCCTAATACCTAACTAATTGACTATTAGATGTGTTAATAAATTTTTTTTAGCATGTATAACTCATCTAATTTTCTTTTGTGTAAGTATCAAGGCTTCTTGAGGCCCTCATACCTAACTACTTGACTATTAGATGTGTTAATACATATATATTATTTCTCAGTTTTCTTTGGCTTTCTAATCCACCCATGTAGCGAACTTAAAGTCGGTGGCTCCCAAACCGTCGGCTTTAGGGCACCAGGTGAGAAAACACCCCCGCGGACTCAAATTCGAGTGAACTAGGCAACAAAACTAAGGGCTTTATTTTATTTATTACTCACCTTTAGGCGTGAATACTTATACTTCTTGAGGCACATGTATCCAGCTTAATTGGTGAAAAAAATTTTTAATTTTTTTTAGACATTTTTTTTTATGAGGCACAAGGGTCTTTGTCTTAGAATCCTAGATATGCATTAGGTATGCAAATTTCATTAAGGTAAAAATCAAGACTAACTACTTATTCAATTTTCCTCCTATACCTAAAAATTCAACAATTTATTTATTTTGACCAAGTTTTTAGAAATCCTAATCATGATTTTCCTAATCCTTAAAACTAACTTAGATTTCTTTCAAAAGATAAGTCAAAATATTGTCCTTTTTATAAGTTTTTTTTTAATTTTTTTTATTAGCAAAATTTTGTTAGTTTTTAACTATGTTAGTATGTTAGTAAAGCCCACCCCCACACTTATCTCATGCATTGTCCTCAATGTATGAATGAATGCATATATGCATGAAAAAGAACAAGGATGGCAGAAGTTACCTTAAGGTGGTGGTTCCGGTGGTGGTCTAATTGGGCCAAGCGTTGCTACCCAATCAGATAACATATAATTTTAGAGGAACCCACCAAAAATTTTTCTTGTATAACCACGAAAATGTATGTGTGATCATTTTTTAAAATTTCCACCCCATCAAATTTCCAAATTCATAATAATTTCAGAGTCAATTGTGTCAACCGCCTTGTCCCAAAATGGAGTGTGAAAAGATGGAATTATTGACTTGGACGTCATGGGTACGTGAACGAATACCGACTCAGGAAAGAAACTCAAATCAAGTAAAGGTTCAGGAATCGGGCTAAGTTCAGGAAGTGGGTCCAAATCAATAAGTTTAAGCTCAAGTCCACAATCAGTTTCCCACAATGGAATGTGACTCAATATTGGTGATTCAAGTTCAGGAATGATAGGTGTGGGAATCAAAACTGACTCTAAAAGATTACCTAAGTCGGGTAACAAAACAGGAGTCAATATTGATTCGGGAATTTGAACTTGATCATAGATTTGAGAATCTAGGTCACATATCTCATTGGGTTCAATGTTATAAAAATCAGAACTTGCAATTTATCCATGGGACTTTCAAAATTGCACAATTGGTCAAGTTCAATTTGATCATCAATTATAGGTGACTCAATATCATGATGAATTGGAAAAGGATCCAATGTTGACTCGGGAAAAGTGAAATCAGGTGGAGACACTGGAGTCATTATTGAATCAAGAAGTAAAATTGAATCACCGAGTGGAAGATCATGATCATATTCATGCTCAAGTTCTATTTCAGGAAAGGAGAAACTTGCCATATTATCAAGAATTGGAGTTTCGGCAAGTTCAAATGATGGCACTGAAATAGAATCTTGTTGTCCAAAGCAACTTGGTTCGTCGGCTCTACGAGAGTGGTCATGATATTAGAAATGGCCGAACGGTGAGAACGTAAAGATTGAACCATCATATCTATATCACGATCACGGGCTAATCTAGCCTGAGTCATGGCTGCAAGCATCCTTTCATAGTCGATAGGTGCATCATGCTGTGATTGGACTTGAAAAGATGAAGTGTAATCGTGATGAAGTTGTGAGTCGGTGGACTCACGCATTATCATGTCTGCGATTGATGGTAATTTTTGCTTGGACTCGTGCATACTTATCATTTCCCCGATAGATGGTATCCTATTCTGAATAGGTGGATCAGAGTATGAATCATTGAAAGAATGTGGACTAGATGGATATGAAGGACAATTTGGTTGAGAATTAGACTCGGGGACTCGAAACCCATGAACTCTGTGACGAGTTGAAATTATTATGGAAATTATAGTCATAAGATGGAGGGTGTGGGCTATATTCATTCGGATAAGACCATTCCGGCACACTAGATTGGTCAAAGTTATGATATGCCGGGTTGGTAATATCCGAATAATAGTTAGGTGTGTAATATGAATTAAAATTGGAATTATTATTATATGCCATATCACACCAACACAAACAAAAAAAGAAAACAAACAAATAAACAAACAAAAAAGAAAAATTCTAACCTAAGTTAGGGTAGACCTATGACCTAGACGACTCCTAACTGGTTAGACTGTCCACGGGAGGTAGGGTGCAGACTTTGACCACAAGTTAATCAGCTAGGTCAGGGCAAGAGTGGTGGGAGGTTTTCCGTCAAAGACGTTCCTTAATTAAATAACCACCAATCTTCGGGCTTTCGGCCCTCAATCCCTTTCTTAGACACTGATTTGACAAGAGTCAACTTCCAGCACTGTTCCCCCTTAGGATAATCTCCTATTGAGTCCGAGATGTCCCTAGGGCCAACGTCTACTTTTTTAGTTAGGCTTGGGTTAGTGAGTGCTTGGGATATGATTTTTGGGCTAAGGAAGGGTGATGAAATCCCCACCTTATCTTGTTAATGGGTTATGCCATTAAGATGAATTGGTGCAAGTGTACAAGATAAGTAGATAAGATTCACTCAAAGTAGAAAATCAACCAAGAGATGAGTCCTATTCTACATGCAATGCGTACGTACCTTGCTCCAGCACTCTTCACAGTAAAAATAAAGTAATTGAAAAGACACGTGCTTAATATGCAAACGTCTAATCAATTTTTATTTTTAACAACAAATAATTTACTGTTGAATTAATTAGCAGTATACAGGTATATCAGAACAAATCAGACAGAGCAGAAAGCAGTATTTTTAATTTGAAGCAACCTGCAAAAAACTGCAGTCAGTAATTCACTACTGAGGCCGCGTTTCCGCGGCTATGGCCGCGGATCCGCGGCACTACAGTAGACTCTGGTGCTCTGCCTTCGAGGCAGAGGCACAGAGTAGCTGTATGTCCACTGCTGCTGCTGTTTTTCTGATTCCTGTTCTCCAAACCTGCAAACAGACAAGAATAAAAGAATAGTTAATAATAAATTTTTTTTATTAGAGATAAACTTACCGTCCCTCCCGGCAATGGCGCCAAAATTTGTTGACTGAGTTTTACCTGCACATAAAATAAAGAATGTTAGATTGAGAATAAAAGAAAAGAAAAGAAAAGAAAAGAAACACTAACCCTAGCTTACTCAAAATTAAGATTTCACGTTATTTTTCAACAAGGTTAGTGTTTCTTTCTTTTCTTTTCTTTTCTTTTATTCTTGTAGATTAAATCACAACACTTCTCCCAATTCTTTCTTTTCCGACTCATTGTAAAATACCGCTTTCTTTCTAAACTAACTTTAATTAATATTTTCTTATTTTCCTTTTAATTAACTAAAAAAAAAGAAGAGAAATTTTTAGAGATAACTTACAAACGCTTCCATCGCTAGTCCCTCCCTGAGGATCACGACCCGCATAGCCACTGCTACCGCGGATTCGAATTGAGAACCTTGCACAACTACTTCTAAATCTAACATCTTTATTTTTGTGTGCAGGTAAAGTTTCAATCAATAGAGAGAGATGAGAGAGAGAAGAGAGAGAGAAGAAGGGGCGCAACCCCCTTGCCCACGCACAACCCAGGCCTCTGGCCTGGGCTAGCCTTGCTGCTCCCTGGCTGCGGCCAGGGAGGCATAGGGAACTACACCGGCCGCCGTAGCTGGCACAGGCAGGGGTGGCCGCCAGCCACCCAAAAGAGAGGGAGGAGGGGGGAAGAGAGAGAGCAAGAAGAAATGGGAGGGGGCTGCTGCCCCCTCCTCCGCCTGCGCACAGGGGGCTAGGAGGCCCCCTAGCCGTGATCAGCCACCGGCGACGTGCCAGTGGCGCTTAGCCCCCTGGGGCGCTGGATCTAGGAGGAGAGAGAGTGGAATTAGTGAGGAGATAGGGAGCTTGGGAGAGTGGGAGAAGAATTAGAGAGAGATTTTTTGAAGAGAAAGGAGAAATTTGAGAGAAGAAGAAGGGGGTGGTCGTCGGGCGCCAGGAGAAGAAGGAAGAAGCTGGAGAAAAGAAAAAGAAAAAGAAAAGAAAAAAAGGATTGGTTGAAAAGGGGGGAGATTGTTTATTTAAAGGGAAAATTGATGGGATTGGGCATGGGATTTGGCAGGTGATGGGATGGGGGGGTGAGTTCTCAATGGTTGACTTTGGGAAGGGAAAAAAGAAATGAAGAAATTATTTAAATAAGGTAAAAATTGACTATTTCTGAATCACTCCAAAAAAATTCTCAAAAATTGAAAATATTATTTTAAAATTCTCGGTGAAATCAAATTCTAGAAATTCAATTTAATTTTCAAATTAAAATCCTGAAATCTTCTGAAGGTACCGGTCGACACCAAAACCGGTAGATTTTCGATAATTTCTGAAAAATCTCAAAAAATGTCTTAGTTAGAAAATAAGATTTTAAGAAGTAATGCGAAAGCCATCTCTAAAAATTCAACTTCATTTGAAAACTAAAAATTTAGGAATCAGTCAGCGATGCTGATGACACTAGTTTTGAAGATTTTGCAAATAATTCTAAAAAATTTCAGAAAATCATGAAAAATTTAAAATATTAGAAAATATATTTGAAACTGAAATCAGTCAAATCAGACTACCAGAAAAGCCAAATCGAATAATGCACTAGGATCGGGCCCCCAGTTCAGTCTAGGGCTCACTCCGAGTCCACGAATCCAAATCCAATTGTAATATCCCTAGTCTGAGATACTGTATTTTTATGTATTTATTAATTTTGTTATACTTTTATTTCATAACTTGATTTATGAATTATCTTTATACACAAATTATATTGGACTATTAAATAATTACTTGGCTTTATATTCACTGTTATTATTCTACTACTACTCATTATTATTATTTCTATTAGTTAGTATTTTTGGTAATAGTTATTTCTATTATTATTGTCTTGTTATGATTAATGTTTATTTCTAATATTATTAGTGATATTTTTCCTTTTCCCTGTAGCCATCATCCCATTCACTTATACCATTAATGATCCTATACCCATTAGCCTATTCTCTAATCCAAATCCGAAACCCATCAACACCTTTACCCGTTAACTCATACCCACGACCCTAATTACCTTCTAAAAATAATCTTATCTAAATCTTAATCTTAAAAGCTAATCAAATCCTAACTCCAAAATCTCATTCCTAACCAACTCCTTATAATCTAAAACCAAATCTAAAATCATATCTAAATCCTTACTACCCAAGTCAAAATCCTAACAAAATCAATCCTAACTAATCAAATCCCACCATCTCTCCATCCTCTCATCAGCTACACACTCCAGCCCAGGCCGCGCGTCACTCCAAGCACCTCTCCGGCGAGCTCCGTGAGGCTATGCGGCAACCCAAATCCCCTGCGCACCAAACGGCCAGGATCACCCCCTTCCCTTGGTCATCTCCTCATCTTCCCTGGCCATGGCAGGCGCATCCGCTTGCTCCCCTCTCTTTCCGGCGAGCATAGTAACCCATCGACTCAACCACGACGAACTTGGGGGCCCTTTGGAGTCACCGATCTCCTCCGCGGGATTCGCCAGATCTCCGTCATTTTGGTATATTAACCTGCCTTATACCTCTGTCATCCACAACTTGCACTAATAGAAATACTTTTAACATCATCCTAGAAATTAGTCACTTGCAACTCTTTCATTCTTGATTTTAGAAACAGGTTAACATGTTTTCGGACTGCTCCCTTCCATATCCTTATCTAAATCCAATAGTATGCAAGGCTATACGACTGGTTTTAATCAGTTTGTCTGTTTAGTTTTGCTTCAGGTTTCTGTTTTGGTATTAATGTTATTTAGTACTACAAGTATATATCCTTGTTCACTTTGAGGAGAGCATGAGAGTTGATTGCATTGCACTTCCATGCAGTAGTTGGCCTCCAATGCAGTGAGCTGTCCTTCTAGTCTGTCCAACATAATTTTGATTCAATTTGATCCTGCAGCTGACCACTGTGTGACAAGTGGTCTTTGGTCTCACCTGTCTATCTTTATATTTTGTAAGTTTGAGTAGGTTGGTTAATCAAACTGTATGATTCTAATTCATTCCCCTTGTAGACTTCATGTGACTTCTTTTGAACTTGATTTCTTTTTAACTCTCTGGTGGTTGATCTTTAATCCATATTTATTTTTGAAAGTTTCAAGACCATGAGTTATTCCACTAGCCTTTAGATTTTGGGATATTATTTTTGTGCTTTCAATTACTTTAAATGAAGTTGTTATGCCAGAGGACACATACAAGCTTGTCTAGACTTTTGTTATATCATTTGAGCATTCAAGTCTGTAGCCTTTATTTTGGTCCATTATAATGTCCTTGCAAGGGAAACTCTTCTCATGAAATGTTAAATTTGGTCACCTTATGCTTTTTAACCAATCAATTGAAGATGTTGTAATCAGAAATATTAGTGAACTGTTTTCATGCTTTTCGACATGTTTCCCTCTCAGTCACCCTAGGGGGATCCAATCCAGAGTGATCAACCAGATTCTCCTTTTAACACTTCAAATCAAAGCAACAATTTTGAGATACTGAAATAGCTTTTGGATATAATGTATTCCATTTGTTAATCGTAATGCTTTGTACTGTCCTTCTCTTTGGATAGGGTTTTCCTTTTCTGATTAGAATATGATCTGTTATATTGATTCTCTCTTTCCTTCTCCCACTTTATTTCTCTTCCATTTCATGATTAATATATATGTTTTATATAAAGTGTAATAATGTGAAATTTTAATTAAATGTGCTTAATAATGTATTTGAATTATTATTATGTAGGTATAAATGCAATTGTTTGTTAGTGTGTGCATGTAGGGAGGTGTATGTATGTGTATACTTGTACATGTATGTGGGTGTACGAGTATGTGTCGGGATACTCGAGAGGGTGTTAGCGTATATTTATATTTAATTATGTGTTGGTTTCGTGCTACAATCTTTCAGATTTGTTCGGTGAGATCCGGACCGTTGCAGGAGACCCGGACCCGATCCGAATTCATGCTCGTTGTGGACCCTATACACAGGCAATTCGAAGACCGATCCATGAGACGATCCGTAGATCAGTACTGGTTCGTACAGTGAAGACCAGACGGCTATTCGGTTCCGGAACTGCGTCATTTCATGTGAGTGTTTGTTCTCACATCTTTTCTTTATTTACTGTTGCCAGTAGCGTTCATGTCTTTACTCGTATCATTTCATGTTATTATATGACATATTTTACTAGTATGATTACCGTGCAACTTCACATGACATTATGATTGTACACCTTATGTATTTTGTTGATATGAGCATTTATTGGCGCCATTTCATATGTGATTAATTCATCGTTGCTTGGCCTAGTATCGTTATACTCTACACTGGACTTGATTTTGTATCTGACTTAATTGTGATAATCTTAGAATGTTACCGAAAGTTACTGAGAAAGTATCGTTAAACTGTAACGCTCGGTACAGCTCTATTCATCGTATACACGGTTACTGTTCACTGTTCTTATTACTGTTCACCGTGTATACGAGTACTGTTACTGTACTGTACTGTTACTGTCATTATACCATCTCAGTATTCTACGTAACATGAAATTGATTACCCTAATTGAATTAAATAATAATGTAAATTGACAACTTACACTGGGATTGGGGAAATTGATGGAGGAGACAGCGTCTGTATTTTGGGTGGACCTAGGATACAGGTTGCGCAGCCGACTTATGGTTCCACTGCAGGATTCCGGGGGATGACTGACATCCCATCTGTTTACTGTTCCACAGTGCTACTGTGAGTTTACTGTTCCACAGTGATACTGTGAGTACTGTTACTGTTACTGACTACCTGGCAGTAGGGCCTGGTTCAGCGCCAGGCATCTAGGCCGTGGTCCTGGGTATGTACGGGACCCACCTAAAGCATGAACAAAGTCTCTTCTATTAATTTCAATAAAGTAGGACCCTGATTGACACATGCGGTAGGCGTAGTATGGGATGCGTCTACTGCATGCGTCAATTGGTGTTCGCTGACATAATTAATAATAAACTGTTAATGTATTGTGACTAACCGTAATCACCTGACTGTGATAGACATATAACTATAACCATGACCGGATTGTATATCAAACTAGAGACATGCTAGGTTACACACCATAACGTCAGTTGTTGTTTACAGTTATGTTAGTTACCTTGTTCTACATACATGTTGTTATTCAGTGTTTATCATGTTATTTAGTGCTTTCAGTTATCTGTTATTATTATTTATGCACTGTTTATCTGCACGAGCTTTTCCCTTTACACACACACTCACCAGGTCGCGTTCTGACGACCCTGGATTTGCACGTCCAGATGTTGGACGGTTTGTTTCTGTTGTGCAGATGTTCGTTGCGCTCATATATAATGCGAGGAGCTTGAGTCCCTCTCTGTTTCTGGTATCCTCATTTCTATTATATTCCTGTTACTTTCATGATTTTCCCTTTACCGCATTCAGCTGCCATTTTCTTGTCATTATTCATCTGCTATCATTGTGATTGTCATGGATATGTATTATTGCAGTGATTGATGATTATTATAGTTCTGATTTATAGCTTGTTCAGGCTAATTTAGGCTTAGCGTGTATACGTGGGGTATTTTCCTCGCGTATATACGTCGCCGACCTTCGTCGCGACTCCGCTCCCACGTATTTTGGGAAGCGGGGCGTGACACCAATACAAAACAATCACACTAATATTCATAAAACAAAAAAATACAAGCTAAATCAAAAAATATGATAGAAAAATCAGAATACATATCTAAGTACGTATTCCAGGAACGGAGTGCTACAGAGTACACGCTCGAGGAAGAGGACAGCCAAAATGAATGACTGTTAAGGGAATCTTAGCCTATTTATAGGCTCTCTAATGGCCTTAATTAATGGCATTAAACTTAAAACCATTCTTAATAGCCTTAATTTGCGGCGAAATCTCAAATCAATGCTGAGCAAGATACATGGACATTTGCGCCCAAAATTCTCAACGACCTTTGGGTCCCCGAGTCAAACACGCGTCCCAAGCAACGCTCGAAGAGGAAGCGACAATCTTCGCTTTTGGGGCCATGAGCATGGTGAAATCTCTGAAAAAGATTGAAAAAAAAAACTTAGAGCTTTATGGTTTTTGAGAAAGCTTGGGAGCTTTAGACGCGGGTCTGTTCGAAGAGGATGAACAGTCAAAGTGAATTGACTGTTAAAAGATTTGGGTCTTTTATAGGCCTTCCAATAGCCGAGATACGCGACGTGTATCTCGAGCTCAATCAGAGCCAGAATGCGTCCCAAGCTGTACCTGCTTTCGCGCTTCGAAGCATCTAACGTGATCTTCGCATCCCAAGAGTCGCGTCTTAACCGCATCGAGAGACGTGTCTTCATGGTAGTCAAGAGCCGCGTCTCTACAACAATTAAGAGTCGTGTCTCAACTCTACTGAAGTTCGTATCTTCACTTGATCAATGTGACAACTGCATCTATGAGGGATGCGTTCTCTCACATGCAAGGAGTATGTCCCTGCTTCTACAAGCAGGTCAATAGTACCGTGGCAAGAGCAATCAACAATTCCACCGGTTCAACAGTACACCGATAAGCAAATTAGTGCTCATGACAAGTGCTAAACTGAGTTTCTAAGACACTTGTGATAGTCTTTCTGGAGACTTTAAGTAGTTCAATAGTATGCTCACGAAGATCATAATCCAGACAGGATAAAGTTAAGGGCATCTCAAAAGATTGCCGGTCCAATCATGGAAAGCCCAAATTCAACCTAAATCCAAAGTATTTTAAAATCCGTCCTAGTTAACCGCGGAGTATTGAAAACTTTAGAGGAGATTCTGTAGACTGTCCAAAAATCACAAGGACAAGTCATTGATGCGAGCCTCACTTCAACGCGAAGGTCGCAACTGAAACGCAGACCTCGCGTCCCAAGAAGCATGGAGACTTTAGACGCAGGCTTGAGTAAGCTCGCATTTGACGCGAGTCTGAGTAACTCTGCGTCCCCACCAATGCGAGTCTGAGTAACTCCACGTTCCAGGTCAAATGCGAGTCTGAGCAACTTGGCGCTCTACTTCAGATGCGGGTCTGAGAAGCCCTGTGTCTCACTTCAAACGCGAGTCTGAGTAGCTCCGCGTTTTGAGACGCCTGCATCTACAACAAGCTAGCTAGTTCTGCGTCCAGCGCGAGACCTGCGTTTCTATTATAACTGACCCCCATTACTGGGTCAATTGACTCCCCACGTAATGGGGTGCTAATCCCCATTATGGAGAGATTTTAGGGAACGACAATACCCCTATGACTTCCTATAAATAGCCTGAGCAGCTATAAGAGGGGGACAACTTCTTTTGAAATCAAGAGAAATCCTTTGAATCCAGGTCCCTTTTGGATCCAAAGAAAAGAAAAGACTTTGAAGAGAAGGAGTAATCAGTAGACTTTAAATACTTCGCGTGTTAAAAACAGAGTTCCTATCTAATTAGTCTTTAAGAACATCCTGAAGAGAAGTTAGACAGTCGGCCGGTCGACAGAGAATAAGAATCATTCTTCATCCTCACTCAAAGAACTCAGCTTTAAATAAAGGGAAGAACAAAGGGGAGAATCGAGTCTTCTTCTTTCTTTTGTAATCGGAATCATTCCGCTGTAATTTTTTAGCCACTCAAATAAATTTTACTTCGTGCAATTTTTCCGATTAAACAATAATTAATGAAAACAAATTCAAATAAGAAAGAGCAGATTTTTACCTCCAACCTAAATTGTAGACAGTCTCCAAAATGATTTGCTCCACCCGAACGGAACTCCCTATCAAACCCTGAAAGCTCTGATACTTCTTATTCGTACACTTCTAGTCGGTAAATTATTTCTCATATTCGGGAGTAGCTTTCTCTATGCCATGGGAAAAATAAGTTTAACTAATCTTCTAAAGGAGTCCTTTTTAGAAAATGGGCCCAAATGTTACTCTAAAAGCCAAACTGACAGAAACAAAGCATGCAGTGTTATAATGACGTGTCTTTGGTTCTAAAAACTGTCTATGCATTGACAACTTAACATGTTTTCATATAGTTACATTCTAGGAATAATTTAATTTGACAAAACAGCATTTATCTTTTGTCATTCATTTGTGGCTAATATTTTAAATTAAAGTATATACAGAAACAAAGCAAAATATTGATGTTTAATTAGAAATGTAGATAGAGTTATAATATGTAGAATTAAAAGTAGAAAATCTGAGAGTTTAGGTCGACCCAACTGGACTTCGATTTTTCCAATGTGCCTTCCTGAAACTAATGCTAGGATTTGGGGGATGTTGGAAAGAGAGAGATTATTACCTAGGAAGGTGACTGGATTGCTGGATTGCCATGGGTCGCGTCGAGGAGATTGCCAATGAAGTCGACGACGGAAGGCAAAGTGGACAGCAGCAGAAAATAGCAGCAGCAGTAGAATCAGGCAGGGTCGGTCGACCGGTCCGATCGACCGACATACACAGCATGCACAGGGCCTTAGGCGGTCGACCCGGCCGGTCGACCGCAGTTCCCTGACTGTAAGACCCGAACTCTCGGTTAAATTCGGTCGACCGGGCGGGTCGACCGCGATGGAGGTCGGTCGACCGGCCGGGTCGACCGACAGTCGGGTTTTGGGTGAAATCTGCTGATTCGCTGATTTGGGTATTTAAGCCTAATGTTATTTCTAGGGTTTAGAATCTTGGAGAAGCCTGCAAAATTGTATTAACTGGGAGTTCTCTTGCATTCAAAGAGAAGAAGAGCTATTGTAATCATCTTCCTAAATATAAATCTCTCCATTGATTGCCCCGAGGACGTAAGCATTGAGGCCGAACCTCGTTAAATCTTGTCTTTGTGATTTGTGCGTTCTTCGTTGTGATTGTTGGGTTGTTCTGTGTTCTGGAGATCTTGGGATTCTCTATTGATTGGTTGTTATGATTGGATAGCGCGCACAACAAGTGGTATCAGAGCTTCCGGGTTGCACTTGGGATTTCTGAGGATTCGAAGGGCTCGAGATCTGATTCGGTGGAGATCGTGTGTCGATCTCAGATCGGAGGTATTGGGTGTTCGAGGAGATCGTGTGTCAATCTCAGAAGGACGCAAGGAGGGCTCATTGAATCTGTGTTGAAGTAGATCCAGTGGGAAACTCGATCTAGGGTTTCAAGGGTCAGGTAAAAATCCTATTTTTTGTCTGAGTAGAGATCTATTTTCAAGTTAGTTGATCTTCCGCATAGATAGAGAATCAGAAAGAAATCTCAATGGTAGAAGAAATTGCATCTGTTAAGACAATGAACAATCACCCAAGGATTGAAGTTGTTAAGTTTAATGGGACTAACAATTTTGGTATGTGGAGATGCGAGGTTATGGATGCGCTGAATGCATCAAACCTCGAAGACACTCTCCTACTGGCGAAGAAGAAGAACACTACCACTGATGAAGACTGGGCGAAGATGAACAGGTCGGCATGTGGCTTGATACGTTCATGCTTGTCACAAGACATAAAATACCTTGTGCAACATGAGACGTCAGCGAAGAAACTGTGAAAAACCCTTGAAAAGAAGTACCTGACGAAGAGTGTAGAGTCCAGGATGCAGCTTAAGAGTAAGCTGTATCAGTTTCGGATGAAGAAGGGGAGCACAGTAAATGAGCACATCAACCGATATACGAAGCTTCTTACAGATCCGCTAAATGTGGATGTCACGGTAGATGAGGAAGATAAGGCGGTCATCTTTCTGAATTCACTTCCTGCAGAGGAGTATGAGACATTCACACTAACCTTCATTAATGGAAAGCAGAGCTTTGATTATGATGAGGTGTCATCTGCACTGATGAGTTATGAGACAAGGAAGAAGGAGAGGCATCCTTCTCAGTAAGGGTCATCGGCGGAGGCATTGGAAGTAAGAGGCAGAGGTTCATCAAGGAAGGGAAAGGAGATTAGAGGAAGATCGAAATTCAGGCCGGGTTTCAGAAATCTAAAGAGGAATCAGTGTGCCTTATGCAAGGAACTAGGACACTGGAAAGCAGAATGCCCTAAGGCCAAAGATAAGAAGGTGGAGTCAAAGACCGAGGCGAATCTCGCAAAGGCGGATGGATCGGATGATGACTCATCGGTGTTCTCTCTCTCAGTTACTACCCCTACTACTTGTAACTCAGATAGGGCTGAGTGGATCTTGGATAGCGGAGCCACCTATCATGTATGCCCGAATAGGGCCTGGTTTTCTAGCTTTGAGAAGCTAGATGGATGTTACACGGTCATGGGGAATGACAATCCGTGTAATATAGAAGGGATGGGTACAGTCCGCATCAAGACAGATGATGGGATAGTTCGAGAGCTGAAGGAGGTGAGGTATGTACCTCAACTCAAGAGGAATCTTATTTCAGTTGGCACTTTGGAAGCATCGGGCATGGTGATATCTGTTCGAGATGGTATTCTCAAGATGATCAGAGGCTCAATGATGGTGATGAAGGGCGTCCGCCGAGAAAATCTTTACTACTTGAAGGGTAGTATGATGACAGATCAGGTGGAGACTTCGAGTTCTTCAGATAAAGGTGGCCCAGAGGACTGGCAGGGAAAGGTCGGACACGAAGATGGAAGGTCTTTGCAAGCTCCTGCAAAGAAGGAATCCATGGAAGGTGCTGCTACCTGCAATTTGGAAGGTGGACACAGCGTTCTGGACAAGAAGAAGGTGAGATTCAGCACCAGTACTCACCGCAATGAAGGTCTTCTTGATTGTATTCACATGAGCGTATGGGGACCTGCTAAGATGGCATCGCTTGGAGGTCACAGGTACTTTGTCTCGTTTATTGATGGTTCATCTAGGCAGGTTTGGATATATCCGATGAGACAAAGGGGAGAATCCCTAGATATGTTGATGAAGTGGAGAGGAAGAATGGAGAGGCAGATAGGTAGGAAGATAAAAGAGCTTCATATTGGTAATGTTGGAAAGGACATGTACCAGTTCCTACAATTTGGCCAGAACACAGGGATTGCAACTCACTTCACAACAAGTACAGATGGGTTGGCTAAAGATGTAGTCCGTTCCTTGCTGGAGAAGGTTCGGAGGCTGTTGTCTAATGCAGGATTAGACAGGTCGTTTTGGGCTGAGGCGACTCAGTATGCTAGCCATCTCATGAACAGGTCGACTGCGATAGGAGGTAAAGCTCCATTGGATATTTGGTCTGGGAAAGCTGCTCAAGGTCATGGTGTGCTGCGGGAGTTTGGAAGTCCGGCCTACTTCAGTGCCAAGAGTGACAAGGTGAATCCGCGGCAAAGAGGTTTGTCTACTTGGATGTCAAAAGGAACAGCTACAGGTTGTGGGACCCCGAAGACAAGAAGATCGTGATGAGCAGGCATGTCACATTTGGAGAGGCTTCAGTGTTGAAGTCCACTGTCTCTCAGCAGGTAGAGAGGACGGAGACCAAGGAAGGAATGCAGCGGGTGGAGGTTGATGATACTCCATCATCTCCAGTTGGTTCGGCATCAGAGGAGACTTCATCGGAGGTGACACCGGGAGGAGTTCAAGATACCAAGGGTGATGCTGAACAGATTGACGATATTGTTGAGATGTCGAGTTATTTGCAGCAAATGGAACCAAGGTGAAACCATGGTCGTGGTTAAAGAAGCATGGATCTCAAGCTTGTGATATCGACAAGCTGAAGTTAAAGGCCGTTGTTCTCCATGATGGTCAGGAAGAGGTTCATATGACTCAGTCAGACAGGTTCACTGCTGCAAATAGAGGTACCATTGTTTGAGCTTGTTGAAGCTCATTTTAATGAACTACGATTGGCTTGATCCTTTTGGGCAAAGGTACGTAGGCAGCCGTAAAGGCGCAGCCATTTGGTGATGCAACTCTTATAAAGCTATTTGGGTTCTCGAGATGTTATTTTGGATCTTCACGTAGAGGTGAAGAGTTGTGGCCTATTGAAGCTTCAAGTAGAGATGGAGAGGCTTCACGTAGAGGTGAAGAGACTTCATGTAGAGGTGAAGTGGTGTGGCCAGTTGGATCTCACGTAGTGGTGAGATGGTGTGATCTCGATGAACAGGTTTATCTTCCGGTTAGAAGATGTTGAGCTTGCATAAGGAGTGGTGTGCATCCAGTTGAAGCCGATGATGTTTGGTGTGTTCTACGCAGACTTGGTAGGACCGTCAGGAAGACAGGTAGACTAGATAGAGCTGGTCAGTGAAGAGTCAGTGTTGGCTCATAAGGAAGTCTTCGTGAGGTCGTGAAGTTGCGGAGAGGGAGCCACGGTTAGTGATCAGCAGGTATGGAAATTCTCCTAAGGTGAAATGCAGGGAAGGCGTGTGCGATGTTTTCCAGGAATAGATGAGCCAAAGATTCTAAGCCGAGATCGTGTGTCGATTTCGCCGAGATCGTGTGTCGATTTCGACCGGTACGCGCAAGCCGAGATCGTGTGTCGATTTCGCCGAGATCGTGTGTCGATTTCGCCAGGTGATGGACTGGGGTTCGTTGGAGTTCGGCTCAGATTTGAAAATCTTCACCGAGGTGGAGAATTGTTGGAAAGAGAGAGATTATTACCTAGGAAGCTGACTGGATTGCTGGATTGCCATGGGTCGCGTCGAGGAGATCGCCAAGGAAGTCGACGACGGAAGGCAAAGTGGACAGCAGCAGAAAATAGCAGCAGCAGAATCAGACAGGGTCGGTCGACCGGTCCGGTCGACCGACATGCACAACATGCACAGGGCCTTAGGCGGTCGACCCGGCCGGTCGACCGTAGTTCCCTGACTGTAAGACCCGAACTCTCGGTTAAATTCGGTCGACCGGGCGGGTCGACCGCGAAGGAGGTCGGTCGACCGGCCGGGTCGACCGACAGTCGGGTTTTGGGTGAAATCTGCTGATTCGCTGATTTGGATATTTAAGCCTAATGTTATTTCTAGGGTTTAGAATCTTGGAGAAGCCTGTGAAATTGTATTAGCTGGGAGTTCTCTTGCATTCAAAGAGAAGAAGAGCTATTGTAATCATCTTCCTAAATATAAATCTCTCCATTGATTGCCCCGAGGACGTAGGCATTGAGGCCGAACCTCGTTAAATCTTGTCTTTGTGATTTGTGCGTTCTTCGTTGTGATTGTTGAGTTGTTCTGTGTGCTGGAGATCTTGGGATTCTCTATTGATTAGTTGTTGTGAATGGATAGCGCGCACAACAGGGGAAGTTCTATTAATCATTGAAACCCAAATCTGAAACCTGTTACTAATTGCAGTGGATACTCTATGTTCTGTTTAACCATATATTATTCTAATATACTGAGTTTTGAATGGGCTCCTATGTGTAGTTTTTCCCCTTAACTTTCATAGCCAAATATGATCATTCACTTGCATTCGTATAAAAAGCATTTCTAATTAGATATAGCCTCTATTGATGCTTGATACATGTTAGTTTTGTAGTTGAAGAGCAGCAAGTGTTACTTATTTATGATCTATGTCTAATGTTTAGGTTGGAGCTGACATTCGAAGAAGAGTTGGAAGCTAAATTTATCCGTCGATAATATTAAAAAGGAAAGAACTAGGTAACCACATGGTTCTTGGAAGTCCGACCTATTTGGGGTGCCATTGGTGCATGGAATCTGTGGATCAAGTACTCCTTGATTCAAATTGAGCTTGAATCCCACATCTCTTTGCTCATCCTGCGTCACTTTCTCCTCCAAGTTCGTCATCACAACGCCAGTCATTTAAGTCATCATATGGATCCCAACATATCTCCATCTTGTATCTCAAAGAACGCCTCCAAAGACGAACCCCGTTTGGGGTTCTACCTCCATGTTGCCCCTACATCCATTTTCCCATACTGCTGGGGAATCATCAAAAACGCTCTCTGCATCGCTGACTACCTCGTCAGCATCAGTTAATACTTGGGACTCTATCTCCTTATACTCTCCCTTGTACTGAGGTTGTCACAGTCAGCTCTGGGTCAGTCGGTCTCCTTAGACTCATACTCTCAATCTACTGAATTTGTTGTCCCACTCATACTCGAATATTTTGAATCATCAAATAACGGCTCTGATATGTTTGAGTTTCCCATCTGTACAATAATAAAAAACTATATCAAAACTATTTACATGTAATAATCCTCAAAACCAAAATATTCATATAATTACTACAATACTATCAAAATTTTATAATTCTTACAATGTAATGTACTTTTTGCATTTCTCTTTCTGATATCCTTTATTCCATAATCAATTTCTAAGGGTATTCTTGCCTCCGAGTTAATCAAGACTTATCTTATATTTTAATTACTCTCTTATCCAATGTCTCATACCACTGGTAGTCTCTACCGAGGGCCCACCCCCCCAATATAACTCATCTGAATTAAAGTATGTGGGTACCCTGACTCGAATGCAAGAGAACAACCAAATATCACTTATTTCAAGATTAATCCTACATGTAAAAATCTGCTACTTCTTAGAACTACCCACATTCAATCATACATTAATACACATTAGTATACACACATACACATCAGTCCTAATAACTAAACTTATTACTTAACTATTGTCCACGTCTACTCCTTATACATAAACCTATCCTCTAATACTAACTGTAATGGTCCCAGTTTTTAATCATCATTATCATCTTAGTCAATCCAATAATCACTAAGATTATCGGCAACATCTCCTCTATAATACAAAGTCTACCATGCTACATAATTTCACAATTTCGATTCACATCAGCCCACTTAATAATTCTCGAGAGTACACCTCTCAGTCATACATATACTTAAATCTACTTACTACCAAAATGATCAACATTCATAGAAAATTCAGGTGACACTATATATACATGACTAATCCTTTTATCCATACTACCATCTGTAGGCTGTCTAAAAATCATTAAAGAAAAGTCGTCAAAAGCAGAGTCCCAAACTCCAGACGCCGCGTCTTAGCCGCACCAAGGCGCGAGGGTCGAAACCCGCGTCTCAGCAGCGCCAAGGCGCGAGGGTCGAAAACCCGCGTCTCAGCCGCGCCAAGGCGCGAGGGTAGAAACCCGCGCCTCAGTTGTAACCGTCCCGGTTTCGGGGCCAATCACGGCCCACATAACGGAAAAAGTTAGCCCCCATTATGGAGTATTTTTAGGAGGCACGTACGCTCCTGAAACCTCTATAAATAGCCCCGTTGCTATGAAGAAGGGGTCAGATTTTCGGAGAGAAGAACTCTGAGAGAAAAAGAGCTTAACTTTAGAGCTTCCAGAGAGGAGGAAAGAGAGTCCAACCCTTCAAACAACTTGCTGCGTACAAGTTAGTCTTTACTGCCTACAATCTCTTTGAGATTTCTGGCCGACAGAGCTGCGTTACTCCGTCCGCCATCCGAAGAGAAAATCCCCAAAAGTTTTCGACGTTCACCCGGTCAACGGAAAATAAGATTCACTTTCCATCGCCACCTGAAGAACCCAGTACTAAACAAGGGGGGATCCAAGACTCAGCATCTCCCCTCCCTTGTAGTCGGAGTATAAGTTTGTTGTAACCTTTCAATTGATTCAAGGAAATCTTACACCGAACCTCTCTTCTCCGTACCAAACAAGAGATGGCGACTCCGCAGGGGACCTCATTTGTTACTGACGAACAAATCGTGGCGCAAGGTGACGTCCCCTATAAGGGAAAGATGGTCGAATCGCTTGTCGTCGAGTTCGACCAGGCAAAGTATGAAGAATTTCTCTCTTCCGGATCCAAGAGCCCAAAGACCCGCGTCTGCCGCAGGTCTCTACGGGGACTTGCCCCGAAACCCGCTCTGAGACTCTCTCAGGCGCGGTTGCCGTGAAGGGTGTCGCGGACAACTGCGCCAAGCGTGACACACGCGCCAACGTCTCTCAGGAGACCCGCGTGGCCTCAGGCGCAGCTGCTGTAAAGGATGTCGCGGCCAACCGCGCCATACGAGACACACGCGCCAACGTCTCTCAAGAGACCCGCGTGGTCAGCCTTCCTGGTGTCCAATTAGTCCTCCCTCTTCCTCAGCACCAGGTCGTCGTAGGTTTCTCTCCATCTCCACGACGTAATCGAAACGCTGAGCGCCGACAGAGAAGGCGTGCGCGTCAGCTGCAAGTTGGAACTTCTGATCGTCCAACTGAGGCAGGTCGTAAGGTTCAAACTGGCGTCTTAGTTGCGCCGTATCCAGCACGCGAAGTCCGCGTTTGGCGGCCCAAACGCGAGACTCCCCAAGTTAGCTCCTCTGAAGCCCCACTCCCCATACGCCAAGGCGAAACTCGCGCACCTTGCGAAGTGCAGGAAGCACGCGCCTCTAGGCATGGGCCCGGCCGCCCTATATCTCTCAAGCGTCTCTGCCCCGGTGCAATAATCAGTCACGCGATAGTCGCGTCTCTTCTCAGCAGAGACGCCAGACACGCGTCCTGAAGACGCGACGCGAGAGCTGCGTTCATGCGCCCCACGTCGCTGAACCCCGCGTCCTAGCTGTACGGAGCAAGGATGCCTCCTACCCTCGACATTGCGAGGCTAATCTCTTTGACCCCCCTCCCACGGATCTGAGAGATTATTTGACAAAGAAAAGAAGTGCTAATCAGATCACTTCATCATGTTGCTGCCAACGGCTTATCACAATGCTTTCTGAGTGCCATTGCAATTCAGGTGCAAACCAGCAGTTGTTAGCCCAAAGGCCTATCACCCTAGTTTTGATGATGATCAACTCATGAAGTTATGTTTACTAATGATCTTGTGTTTAAATTAGTGACAGATTCATTATCAAGATCTTAGTAGGTGCATAGCTCAACAAAGGATAAAATGTCAAGATTTGGAGCTAGCACGGTGTTATCCAAGGAGCTTTTGGATCAAGCTTGGACCAAGTCAAGAAGATGAGAAGCCTTCTAGTGAAGACTTCAAGAAGATGAAGACTTGTGTCTAGGTATAAGATTTTGTTTTTGTTTTTAGTTAAAAATGTAAAGGATAGATAGTGGTGGATTGCTCAAGTATATATCACACACACACTCTTGATAGATATGTTTTCATAAAAGAATTTTTGTTTTAGAAAAGATTTTTTTTGTGACAAAATATTATTTGGTTTTTGGTATTCATGTTCATATCTTTTAACCAAAACCATATTTAGAGCTAAATGTCAAAAACTTAGATATTTCATCTTTTTGTGTAGTGGATCATATCCATACACACTATGCTTTAATTAGTTCAAAATATCTAGTTTTTATTTAAAGGAGTTTTTGGAAAAACAAGATTTGGAAAAATATGTTTTGAAAAAAATATTGTTTTGGAAAAACAGTTTTTATCATGAGCCAAATATTTCCAAGTTAAAAAATAGTCCAATCTTTATAACATGCCTTGATTTTGTGCAAGCATGTTTGTATATCAAAGTATATTAGTTAAACTATTTTTGTAGATTTTTAAGTATTTTATGGGATTTTATTTGAGCCAAAAAGACAAACTTTTAATCCCAGAAAACTGTTTTCAGGCTTCAGCTAGTCGACTTGCCTACCTTTATAGTCGACTAATCCTGGAGTCGGCCGACCGGACCGGTCGACCGACGTGCACAAACGTGCACGCCTTTGTGTACTGGAGGACGGCCGACCGTGCTGGTCGACCGCTCCAGAGAGCAGAGCTCTCTGGAAGGTTCGGCCGACCGCACGGGTCGACCGACAGAGAGTTAGACTCTCAGCTCCAGTGGGTCGGTCGACCCGGGCGGTCGACCGTGGCTCCAACGGTCAGAAATTCGACCGTTGGCGATCGACCGCACCGGTCGACCGGCAGCTCTGACAGACCCCAACGGCTATATTTTTCTGGCCTATAAATTGGGGGTTTGGTCATTGTTTTGCCACAAGATTTTGGAGACCCTTAGAGCCAGTTTTTCCTATTCTTTCAGAAGAGTTTTTTCTCCACAAAATAGAGAGCTAATACTTCCAATCTAAAGGGAGTTTTATTTAGAGTGTGTTAAAAGAGATTTCTTGAGTTTTCACCATAGCTTTCAATCCTTGCTTTTCTCACACAAACACTTGAGCAACCATTGTCTATTCATCTTATAGGAGTGTTGTAGTGAGAGCTTTCATTGGTGATCAAAGTGTTGGATCACCAAGATTTCATTCTTGTACTTTGAGGAGACGGGCAAGTGTGCTCGTGGTGGTTTGGAGTTCGGTTGTGAACTCTTGGTTCAAGGTGCGGCCTCGGCGAGCTAGTGAGCTTGCGTGTGTACGGGACTAGGGAGTCCGAGGGCTTGTTGGTGTTGCGGCACCGAGGAGAGATCCATTGGGATCTTGCATAGTGGAAATCCTTCGTGTGTCGAAGGCGGGGATGTAGAGCAAGTGTGCTCGAACCTCGAAACATACCTTTGTGTTTGCGATTGCCTTTTTCTCTCTCTCCCCCTTACTTGTTTATATCTTGCATGCTATTTATTGTGCTTTCATTTACATGCTTGATATTGTTGGCCCAAAGGCCATTTGCCCGATATCTCCATGGTTATTTTGATGATAACAAAACATATTTAGTTATGTATTTAACATTTGTGTTTCAGAATATTTCAGGTTATTTAACAGGTTGTTTTTGACGGCTCCGCTAAAAGACTCACAAGTTTGGACGCCGCAAAAATTAAGATTCCCAAGCTATGCACAACTAGGATGCTTCGGGATCAAGATGATGATGTGAAGATCAAGACAAGATCAAGACGACAAAGAAAAACAAGATTTGTATTTTTGTTTTTAGAAATTGTGTCAAAACCTAGATGATAGAAGTAGAGGATTGGGATTACACACACACACCTATTCAGTTTTATAAGGGCTTCAAAATGATTTCAAAATCCATTTCCTAACATGTTTTGGAAATTAAGTTAGAAATATTTAAGTTTTTGGAAAACAGTTTTTGAGAAAAACAAGCTTTTATCAAAAGGATTTATATCAAAATATTTTAAACATGATAGAGCATTGACACAGGCTCATACTCTAAGTTTTTACAAGTTTAAAATATAAAACTTAAAAGATAAAACCATTTCCCAAATTTTTGGTTCTGGCAGTTCTGATTTTTCAGAACTGACAGTGGCCGGTCGACCGGGTCGGTCGACCGGACGTGCACAGATTGTGCACGAGTATCAGTCGACCGCAACGGTCGACCGATTTCTTTGTTTTTGCTCTCGGGAAAACTCGGTCGACCGAGGCGGTCGACCGTAGGTCCCCAACGGTCGGATTTTTGACCATTGGCGGTCGACCGTCCCGGTCGACCGGACTCTGTCAGATTTTCTGACAGATTCCAACAGCTAGTTTTCTGTCAGGTTTTTGTTTTGGGATTTGATTCCAACAGCTATGAGAGGTCGTTTTGAGTTGTTTTTGACCCCTATAAATAGGAGGTCATTTCTATTTGATAAGACATCTATCAAGAACAATTTTACAAAAGATTTTCAAGTGTTTTCCAAGTTTTCAATAGCTTTCTTTTGCAAAAGATTTCCAAAGCAAAAAATTGCCTGCACCCCAACTTGTAGCCTTTACCTCTAGCTTCTCTCTAGCTTTTACACTACACAATCCCATCAATCTACATCTACATACTTGGTTCTAGGATTGTGCTAAGTGAGCTTTTGTAAAGTGATCAAGTGTTGATCACTCATTTTCTTCTTGGAGTGAAGTTGTAGAGGCATCGGCCTCAAGGCGAGCGAGTGTGCTCAAGGTGGTGTTGCGGCATCACGAGAGACGGACAAGTGTGTCCTTGTATTGTTGATCCGGTGGGATCCTCAATAGTGAAAATCCTTCAAGTGTGAAGGCGGGGACGTAGAGCGTGGCTCGAACCTCGGAAACATATCGGCGTGTTTGCGTTTGCTCGAATTTTCTCTAACTCAACTCTCTTACTTTATTGCACTTATATTGTTCTATTTATTGCAAATTTACATTTGTGCGAATTGTTGTGTTAGAAATTTTTAATCCGCATAATTGTCATTTCATATAGCCATCACCTATTCACCCCCCCTCTAGGTGATCTCTATTAGTATCATAGCGATTTCAATTGGTATCAGAGCCTAACCCTACAGCTTAGGTCTAACCACCTTAGGAGATCCATATTTGGCTATATACATTTTTGTTGCATTTATATTTGCTTGTGCATTCATGGCATCCATGGACTTCTCTAGCATTAAATCCCCACCCAAATTTGATGGCTTGAACTTTCCCATTTGGAAAGTCAAGATGAACTTATCTTTGAAATCCTTAGGTGTTAGGGTAGCTAGGGCCATAACCAAAGATTTCATAGAACCTACAACCGATGAGAGCACATGGTCCGAGGATACTTCCAAAGACTATGAGGCTAATGCTAGGGCACAATATGCATTGACCCAAGCATTAAATGAGGATGACCTTGCACGCATAATTAATTGTAAATCCGCATTTGAGGTTTGGAACATTCTTATTGTGACTCATGAGGGAACGTCACAAGTCAAAAGAGCTAAGGTTGACTTGCTACGTTCTCAATATGAGAACTTTTATATGTTTGATAATGAGAGCATTGATGACATGCTCACTCGTTTTACTAAGATCACTAACGCTTTATCTTCTCTAGGAGACAAGATTGACAATGACCAAAAGATTCGAAAGGTCATTCGGGCTCTTCCCAAAGCTGGGAAGTCAAGACAACAACACTCAAGGAGCTTAATGACAAAGAGGAGATGGACTTCTCCGGCTTCATCGGAAATCTCAAGACACATGAGATGGAGATGAAGGTTCGAGAAGAAAGGGAGGCACCCAAGAAGAAGACAATCGCCTTCAAAGCCACTCCTACCATACACGAGGAGGACGACTCATCTGAAGATTGCGATGAGGACTTCGCCATGCTCATCCGGAAGGTGGGCAAGATGTTTTACAAGAAGGGACGGCAAAGTAACTTCCGAAGGGGGAAGCCTCAAGGAAGGTACGAGAAGAAAAGAGAAGAACCCGGTCCTTGCTTCCATTGCAAGAAGATCGGTCACCTAATTGCCGATTGCCCCGCTCTCCAAGCAACCACCTCCAAGCATGGGAAGAAGAAGAAAGCTTTGGCCGCTACATGGGATGATACGGAGTCCGAATCCGAGGAGGAGATCGACACCGCCAACATGTGCTTTATGGCACAAGGTGAGGATTCATCTAAGGTATGTCTAGAAACTTCTATTGATGATGATGATCTTACAATGGATGAACTTGCTCAATTTTTTTGAAGAATTGCAACATAGGTATGAGATTTCACAATCTCATAATAAGAAATTGAAAAGGAAAATGATGTCTTAAAGAATAAATATGATATTTGCTTAAATGAGAAGAATGTTTTATCTAGTGCTTTTGAAAAATTGAAAAGTGATTTTGAAAAATATAAATTGGCAAATAAAGGAAAAACCCCCATGGTCTCTTGTAATAAAAATGAATTTGTAGAGATTCAAAAACGGGTTGAAGTTTTAGACTCTACTCTTAAAAGGTGTGCATTTGATTTCAACAAGCTTGCATCTAGGTTTCCCAAAGGAATAGCCCAAGGGAAACATGTTCATCATAAACATGCTACACATAAACATGCACACACACATAACCATGCTTTTATGTACAATAGTGGTAGAATTTACATTTGCACGCATTGTGGCCGCAAAGGCCATTTAGAAAAGTTTTGTTATGCTAAGAATAATGTTAAGAATAAATTTGTTTGGGTTCGCCCCGGATCTAATCCCAAAGGACCCACTAAGATTTGGGTACCAAAAGAGCCACCGAATTTAAATGATACAGGTATAGGTGGATCTACACCCTCCAAGACTTAGGAGGAGGTGGTGCCCGGGTGGTTGATGCATCGGAGCTTAAAGAACAAATCGTGCATGCATCGCTATCGTGGAGGCACCTATTTGTGGAGATTGCCCGTATTTTGGTAACATCTCCATTTAAGAGTTTAATTTTGTATATACAATTGTTATAGGATTGCTAGTTTAATTTTATGCCTCATTGATACATAATTAGTATAAACTTGCAACTCTATCATGATTGTATATGCCATGTCCATTTTTTGATATCTAGTTGTTTATGCAAATGTTTAAATGTCCACATGTATAGTTTATAATTTGTGATTATATACTTGTATACATATACACATTATTTTCATAAATAAAAATAAACATTTGTAAAATTTCCATATATAAAGCAAATACCTTAGAGATGGCAATTGCGCGCCTTAACTCATTTCACGAGGAATCAAGAGGAAGAAGTTCAGAACCCGTCACTGGGTATTCGGCTTTAACATCTCTAAAACTTTGTTTTAATATGGAAATTAAAAATTAAAATACCTTGTTTGTAACTTTGGTTATCATAACAATTTAATGAAGATTACAACATGTTGATTGTAATTTATATTTATAATATATCATATTTTTTTTAATAAAATTATATTTTTAAAATTTTTTTTAGGCTGTATTTGCAGACAGTTTCAGGCGAAACCGGTCGACCGACCATAGTCCGGTCGACCGCTGCAGACCAGCAGAGCTCTCGGGATAATTCGGTCGACCGTGCCGGTCGACCGTTCTGAAAATTCAGAACTCTCGGGTTGTCCTCGGTCGACCGAAAGTCAACCCCCGGTCGACCGTTCGACGGATTCTGCCCTATATCTGTTATTTCTTTTCATTTTTTTTCTCTCTCTCTCACTCAGCCGACGAGCCCGAACTTTTCTCCCTCCAAATTTTTTCTCTTTCTCTCCAATCTCTCAACCGATCTCAAATTAATTTAAAACCCACTTGTAATTCTTTCTTCTACTTCCAGATCTTCAATTTCAGGATCATCCATCCGCTGGATTCGGAGAAATTCGGCTTTCACTGATCTAGGGTTTCAGTCCTTCAAGTTAAGGTAAAAGTCCGATTTTTGATTCTGTTTTTCATATCTTGCTTTGGAATCAACTATCTATTGTCATCAATTCTAGGTTTCTAAGCATCTAGATCAAACCCTAACTTGTTTCAACCTAAAAATCTCATTTTTTTATTCCAAAATGTCAAAACGATCAAGGCAAGAGAAAGGCAAAGCCATTGCACAACCTTCAACTCCCAAACCTAAACGTCTTTTTGTCAGTGAACTTGCCGGTAATCGTCACATCAATCTTTCCACTAGAAAAATCAACTCGGGGAGATATGTTGTCATTCAAGATTTTGAGCATTTGGATATCCCCCAAATCTTTAGGAACAATGAACTAGACGAGTTCTTAACTATCAAGGAACAAGTTTATTCCTCTCTAGTTCCCTATTTTTATGCAAACTTTTCATTTGATGGGAACCGGATCAAATCTAGAGTGTTAGGTAGGGACATCGACCTTAGCATCGGTCGATTTGCTAATATCCTACATCTCACCCTGGTGGTGTGATGTGTATTCCTATGATCTACACACTTTTGAGTCCTATCCTGACGGTGAGTCTGCGCTCACCGCCTCTACCTTGATCCACGGGGATGACAACCCCGGTCTAGTAAGGAACGAAGTTGTGAGTAGGTTCACTCTCACTGCTCAGGTCCTTGCTAAGATTATTTTCTACAACCTAGTCCCTAAGCATGGTGAGTATAGTAATGCTAGGGGTCCTACATCTCTGATTATCTATTGCCTTCTGCGAGGCATTAAGATAAATATCCCCCGACTCATTGCATCTCATATGGCTTCTGACCAAATTCGTATGTCCGGTCGAAGTCTTCCTTTTGGCATGCTGATTACTCACATTCTCAGAGCCCTCAACTTCGATCTTTCTGCTGAGATTTCAGAAGATCCCAATATAAACATTGATGGAGTTTTGTTGAAGAGGATGGAAGCACAGTTGCGTAGACACGCTCCTGAGCAACCTCCAATTCCACCTCCTGTTATTCCTGGATCTTCTTCTGCCCCAGGGTCATCTTCGGCCCAGGGACTTCATCTGCGTCAGCCCCAGCTTTTTCTCCTGATCTTCAGTCTTATATCTCTTCTGAGGTCCGCTCTCAGTTCGAGGCACATCAGGCCTGGATTGAGCAGCGCGATACATCTTTTCGTGCAGAGCTGGATGCACGTTTTCAGCGTGAGGCCGCTGCTCGAGCGGAGATGGACTCTCGCATCCAGGGTCTTAGGAATGACATGTCATATATTGCTGACTCCATGAGATTTGTGGATGTTCAGTTTGATGCTCTTTTCACCAAATTTGACATGATTCCTCCTGATCCTACTTCCATCGCTCGTCCACTTCCCTCTTCTGGTCCTCCATTTCCTACCAGAGCTCCATCATCTGCTCCTCCACCTCGTCCTCGGGTTGACAGCATTGATCCAGAGGAGGCGGCAGCTTCTTCAGAGGAAGATGGTGATGGTGACAAGACTATGGCCGAAGGCATGGAGCACTCGTCAGAGGACGGAGACGATGACGGCGATGACGGTGATGCTGGTGCTGAGGAGTGACCTCCCCTTTTGATGATGTCAAAAAGGGGGAGAGTTATTTGGGGAGAGTTATCTTGAGAGAGATATTTTGTGATGTAGTATGTACTTTGTGTGTTTGGACATGTAGTATTTTGTTTTGGACATGTATTTGTGTGTTTGGACACATATTTCTACATGTATTTTCTATTATGCTTTGTGAACGTGTTTCTTTATATGTATCCTTTTGTATGAACCCATGCATATTTCTACATGTATTTTCTATTATGCTTTGTGGACGTGTTTCTTTATATGTATCCTTTTGTATGAACCCATGCATATTTCTACATGTATTTTCTATTATGCTTTGTGGACGTGTTTCTTTATATGTATCTTTTTGTATGAACCCATGTTCTATCTTTATCTATGAATGAGTATTTGCTCTATGATATGAGTACTTGTTGACATGGAAATATGGTGTTTGTCATTTTTTTATACTATGCCTGAGTATGATTTGTGTCATTTATGATATGCATGTGTTGAGGGGGAGCTTCATTTGAAGTCTCTACCCAAAATATTTTGTGATAACTACATATGTTTTGTCATCATCAAAAAGGGGGAGATTGTTGGCCCAAAGGCCATTTGCCCGATATCTCCATGGTTATTTGATGATAACAAAACATATTTAGTTATGTATTTAACATTTGTGTTTCAGAATATTTCAGGTTATTTAACAGGTTGTTTTTGACGGCTCCGCTAAAAGACTCACAAGTTTGGACGCCGCAAAAATGAAGATTCCCAAGATATGCACAACTAGGATGCTTCGGGATCAAGATGATGATGTGAAGATCAAGACAAGATCAAGACAACAAAGAAAAACAAGATTTGTATTTTTGTTTTTAGAAACTGTGTCAAAACCTAGATGATAGAAGTAGAGGATTGGGATTACACACACACACCTATTCAGTTTTTATAAGGGCTTCAAAAATGATTTCAAAATCCATTTCCTAACATGTTTTGGAAATTAAGTTAGAAATATTTAAGTTTTTGGAAAAACAGTTTTTGAGAAAAACAAGCTTTTATCAAAAGGATTTATATCAAAATATTTTAAACATGATAGAGTATTGGCACAGGCTCATACTCTAAGTTTTTACAAGTTTAAAATATAAACTTAAAAGATAAAACCATTTCTCAAATTTTCTGGTTCTGGCAGTTCTGATTTTTCAGAACTGACAGTGGCCGGTCGACCGGGTCGGTCGACCGGACGTGCACAGATTGTGCACGAGTATCAGTCGACCGCAACGGTCGACCGATTTCTTTGTTTTTGCTCTCTGGAAAACTCGGTCGACCGAGGTGGTCGACCGTAGGTCCCCAACGGTCGGATTTTTGACCGTTGGCGGTCGACCGGACTCTGTCAGATTTTCTGACAGATTCCAACAGCTAGTTTTCTGTCAGGTTTTTGTTTTGGGATTTGATTCCAACAGCTATGAGAGGCTGTTTTGAGTTGTTTTTGACCCCTATAAATAGGAGGTCATTTCTATTTGATAAGACATCTATCAAGAACAATTTTACAAAAGATTTTCAAGTGTTTTCCAAGTTTTCAATAGCTTTTTTGCAAAAGATTTCCAAAGCCAAAAATTGCCTACACCCCAACTTGTAGCCTTTACCTCTAGCTTCTCTCTAGCTTTTGCACTACACAATCCCATCAATCTACATCTACATACTTGGTTCTAGGATTGTGCTAAGTGAGCTTTTGTAAAGTGATCAAGTGTTGATCACTCATTTTCTTCTTGAAGTGAAGTTGTAGAGGCATCGGCCTCAAGGCGAGCGAGTGTGCTCAAGGTGGTGTTGCGGCATCACGAGAGACGGACAAGTGTGTCCTTATATTGTTGATCCGGTGGGATCCTCAACAGTGAAAATCCTTCAAGTGTGAAGGCGGGGACGTAGAGCGTGGCTCGAACCTCGGAAACATATCGGCGTGTTTGCGTTTGCTCGAATTTTCTCTAACTCAACTCTCTTACTTTATTGCACTTATATTGTTCTATTTATTGCAAATTTACATTTGTGCGAATTGTTGTGTTAGAAATTTTTAATTCCGCATAATTGTCATTTCATATAGCCATCACCTATTCACCCCCCCTCTAGGTGATCTCTATTAGTATCATAGCGATTTCAGATATACATTGTGCTTAATTGATATACTTGCTTGGGTTTGTTTGCTAACACTTGTATTCAACCAAGAGAGCCATCGCGGCACCTCAACCCATTCAAGGGGAATCTAGAGGAGTTTGTCCAGAGCCCTTCACGGGGAATTCGGCAACACTCTTGTGTTATACATAGTGTTTAGTGTAAAAGTTTTATTTGGTCATAATTGTTTTAGCTTTCGCATTATTTGGCATTAAGTGACCATTAGATTAGCCATCACCTATTCACCCCCCCTCTAGGTGAACCCTACAATTGGTATCAGAGCTCGGTACTCTGATTTTGGTCTAACAACCTAGAGTAAAAGATCCTTATTTTTAAGCTAATCACAATATTTTTGTACACACACCATGGACTTCATGTCATCACCCATGTTTGACATTGTTAACATCCATATATGGAAGGTGAAGATGTCATTGTACCTCAAAGCCCTAGGCATTCATGTTTATCTTGCCACAACTAATGATGCATATTGTTTGAATGGTAAGAATTTTAAGGCTAATGCAAAAGCCCTTCATACTTTAAAGTCTACCCTAGATGATGTTTATTTATCTAGAGTTTCTAACTTTGATTCGGCTTTTGTAGTGTGGAATACCCTCATCTCTCTCGGTGAAAATGAACAATACTATGCGGGGAGCAATTCAGACGTTGGAAGCAATACCTCCAACGTGTGCTACATGGTCCAAGGGGATAACCCCCTTGAGGTAAACTCCGAATCCGATGATGAGGACATGTCATTGTTGACACTTAAAAAAGACAAGATTCTTAGTGGTCCGAACAATGTCTAAACTTGTTGACATTTACAAAAGACAAGTGACAGACGAGCTGAAGACCAGTTTTCACCCATCTCCGAGGGACAAGGAAGCAACTTGGACTCCACTGATCCAGCAAGCAGACAGTGAACCCGGATTGTTTCTAAACAGACCTCAGCAGGTCTAAAGGTGCTAACACTTAGCATCGCATGAGCCCAAAGGGATAGCCTTGCTTGAGAGGCTAATATCACTCGACTTCGCCTCGAAGCCTCGCCAAGAAGCTAACTCGCAACTTCGCCACAGAGGACTTCCAGCTCCGCCAAAGGGTTTCTTTCGGACTTCGCCAGAAACCGTCTCTAGCTCCGCTATGAGCTCAATGCTGACAGCTCCGCTATTGGTCTGCTATGGTCAACCTTTGACCAATCAAATCTCCGGATGAGATCGGATCCAATCAGATCAAATCCAATTAAGATCAAATCAGAGATCAAATTTGGTAGTTGATTGCCACAATCTCTTGACTCTTCTAAAACGAGTAAGAAGATCAGGGGAAATCCTCCAACGATATGGAAAGGATCAAAACAGATCGAGAAGGTCCACCGACCTGCCAATTCTAGCTTCGCAGAAGCTGATCCTAGCCTCGCAGCAAGGCTACTTTCCATATTTAAACAGATTTGATTCAATCTGTTTCCATATCTTCAAGGGACGATTATACCCTTGCTCTCCCTATAAATAGCCCATCAAGGGTACAAGGGCAGAGACAGGCAGAGACGTATACGGACGCACAAGATAAAGATCGATCGATCGAAGATAAAAAGAGGACTCCACAAGTAGAGGCTTCTTCACCACGCACCGTGCGCTCTCGAATTCAAAGACCTTTTAGAGAATTGCTTTCTCTATTCAGGGTGTTGATACCCTAACATCGTCCTTTTTCTCAAGGAATCTCCAGAACCAGGCGAGAAGGAATTCCTTATTGAAGGCGATTTTGAGAAGCAGAAGAGGGTTCTACCAACCTTCTATTCTCAGATTCCCCGAACCAGGCGAGAAGGGAATCTCATCGCTCGCATCGTCAAAGGGACAAAGTGGTCGCGCGCTGACCAGACTCCTATCGGCATACTTCTCCAGAATCTCTGAGGAGATCTACTTGTAATCTTTTTAAGAATACTTGTAATTTAGCTCCTCAAACTCTTTTTTGTAAGTTTTTCCCCTTTGCGAACATAATGGAAAACAAGATGGCGACTCCGCTGGGGAAGAAATTCTCCACTGCCGAGAATCAAGTGTCGCAATGCGATGAACAGACCTTCGGGTCTAACTCTGAATTCAGAAAAGTCGGTGCAGCCAGAGCCTTTCTAGCTAAATCTTCAAGGAAAGTCTCTGCGGAGACTAAAAAGGTTCTCTACGAACCTACTGCGGTTATTTGGCGCAACAAGGAGGCACGTCCGCAGTCTGATTCCTTTACTTGTGAGAACTTGGTGGTTCAGTTCGATCAAGGAAGATTTGAAGAAGTCCTCTCTGGGGGTGGCCAATGCTTCGAGTACGGAAGCATAGGAGGGTTTCCACGACCAAGGTTTCAAATCAGAAACCGGAAGCAGAATTCTGCCAACACCCCTCAGCCTCGTGTGTGGCTAATCAGATTCCTTGCGAACTTAAATCTCCTCTGCCAAGGCGGATATGGAAGCCTAAACAGAAGTCTCCGACCGAAGCTTCAGGCGTAGCTACGCCTAAACCGCGCCTCTCTCGCGAAGAAAAAGGCAAGATGCCTGTCTGCTCCAATCATAAAATCAAGACGGCAATCATACCGTCACCCAATTCAAGAGCAGCAATGCCTCGCGCCGGCCTCGTTCTCATGAGCGAAGCTACTGTACCACAGCATACGCGCAGGGTTCGGGACCGCGAAGCTAAAGCCAAAGTACCATCTAAGGCCAATTGCCCTCGCAGCAGCATAGCGGGTGAAGCACCACAGCGTGCTCCGCTTTCCAGTATGTCAAGCACTAAGCTTACGCCTGATGAAGAAGCTAGAACCAAAGCACTATTCAGTGCTAATCCCATCTGCAGGGATAAAAGAAGCAGGACATCGTCCTATGTGCGATCCAAAAGAGCCTTTGCGCTTGATTGCAGAGGCCCAACCGGGTCTGAATTGAGGAAATTGTTGACGGATAGACAAACCTCTTCCCCTGTTGTCAACAAGTGGGATGTCAGCTGGTAACACTCCACTCGGCCCATTGCCGGCTGAGACTAATCCCCGCCACGCCTCCAAGACGACGGTCAGTTTTTGATCGGCTATCGGTACAGGCCCCGAGGAAACACCGCAAAAGGAGCACCTCACGAGAGCCAGCCTCTGCATCCGTCAACATGACCGGAAGAGGACGAGAGTCCCCAGATCCAGATTATAGCCCAAGCTTAGGCGAAGTCTTGGTGCATGACGAAGGTGTCTTCCGAAACACCAGATCCAGGGTGGCAATACCCTACAGGTACGAGCAGCCTTCTTCCTCGACGGCCCTAGCCTCGCCAGAGCCCAGGAGATCACTCCAATCATCGGACGAAGAAGATGAAGATAGTGGATACGCCTCTTCGGTGACAGTTAGCTCGGTGCGAACGGGCAGAGCATCAGTCAATATGGCTGATAATGTTAACGACGACCTTTGTCGGCGCCTGGAAGCTCAAGAGCAAACTTTCAAAACCCAGCAAGAAGCCTTGGACAATATTCAACAGATGCTTGCTCAACTCCTCAGTAACCGGAATAACAATGATGCCGGGAGCAATCACGATGAAGAGGAACACTTCAGCAATGAGCAACCAAAGCCGGAGAAATCCAAGGAGGGTTCTTCCTTAGACGCCGAAGTCCTTAAGGGCCTTCAGGCTCAAATCGCATCCCTAGCTCAGAGGGATGAATTAAAGAAGGTAGGGGCAGTCCGTCCTTATCCGCTGGAGTGGGATTCGGTGCCATATCCACCAAAGTTCAAACCACCAACGTTGCACACCTATGATGGGAAGAGCTCGCCAAATCAGCACATCTACTATTTTCGGTCTCAGACTGGTAATGTTATAAGCAATGACGCCATCATGGCTAGGCTGTTCATTGGCACCTTAAAGGGGGTGGCATTTGACTGGTTTCGCAGTCTCCCTCTGGGCTCTATCAACTCCTGGATCGACCTGGAAACTCGGTTCCTCTCTCGTTTCTATGAGGATGATACCGAAGTAACCATGGACAAGCTCCTATCCACTGTGCAGAGGAAAGGCGAATCTGTCCGTGACTACATTGAACGGTTCAGAAACCTATCCTTGATGTGCCCAGCAGGAATGCCATTACCTATGCTCTTACAGACATGCAGACACAACTTCCTAGACCAAGTGGAAGTTCGCATGGGGGCTGTTAAAGCCCACACTTGGAAAGAATTGGTCGAACAAGCTGAGATAGCCGAGAAGTCGGCTAAAAAGTTCGAACCATCCGCCCCTAGAGGCAAATGGGGGACGAACAACAAAGGGCGTAGTGACCTACCGCAATCTTCTCAAGCTAAAGGCAAAGAGACTATGTCTGTGGAGTTATCCGGAGATGTGCAGTCAAAAGCCAAGAAGAGCGGCTTCAACAATCAGGAACCCAAGTTCCCTCCAAAGCAGTACTCCTTCAAAGACGATCAGGTGGTCACGATATTCCATCTGCTCCACAAAGGGAACAAAATTAAGCTGCCAGATGCTCGGCGTCCCAATGAGATAGGGCGCACAAATGACCCTAAATACTGCCTCTACCATAGGATGATTCACCATCCTACTGACAAGTGTTATGTCCTCAAAGACAGAATACAAGCCCTGGTCGATGCCGGAGTTCTGACATTGAAGACGGAGCAGAAGAAAAGTCACTGCCAATATGGTGACTCTTGAGTTCGGCAAAGCTCCAAAGGTCACAGTTCCTGACGGGACTTATTCCGTCCCTGCGCCACGGTTGGAAGTCAAGCATCTTTCAGCTACAGCTCAAAACAATAAGGGTCTTGTTCCCTTAACATTAGAGACAGGATAAGTCATGTGGATACATCCAGACCTCGTCCAAGACGTACAGAGGGATCCAAAGCAGCCCAACTCAAAGGGCAAGTCTTGCAATGTCATCTCCATCCTGCCAGACGACAGCAATCTTACATCGGCTTCCCTCAGTGAATCCGAAGGAGAAAAGCATGCTTGCGCAGCGCAAGCTGACGCGCCTCAACAGACGGGCACTCGATTCAGAAAATCATACTTGAGGCAGTATGAAAAGCCTACTGACGAGACACAACAGCAAACGACGTCAGTACAAATACCAGCATCCACTCCAATCCCAACCAAGGGAAAAGAGAGGCCTAAGGAGGTACGATTCGACCATATGTTGAAGAAACCACCAAGCCAAGGGTTTGATACGCCCTTTCGCTTTGACATATTGGCTCAGCTGGCCAATATCCCAGCTCGTATCACTATACACGAGCTCCTTCGCCTCTCGAAAGAAACAAGAGAAGCACTTAGGGATGCGCTAGCCAATTCAGAATCCTTTCGACATGCATGCCTGACGACGACGTTCAGTCTCCTTTCCCTGAATGTCATCATGCACAATCAAAGGCGCCCGCTATTACATTCACGGCGGAAGATATGCTTCTCAAAGATAACAAGCACGATCGACCTCTGTACTACACCGGATATATCGGTTCAACGTGCATCGAGAGAATACAAGTCGATCCGGGGTCTGCACTCAGCATCATCCCAAAAGGCTTCTCTACTTCCTCGGCATACCATTGTACAGGTTGTCCGCAACCACTACTACAATATACGGTTTCAACGCCGGGAGCAGTCATCCACTGGGAAAAATCCGACTCCGTTACAGAATCGGGAGCCTGAAGTCAGAAGTGACATGCTATGTCATTGACGCTGACACTTCATATAACCTGCTGCTGGGACGGCCATGGATCCATGCTAACTGGATCATTCCCTCTACTCTGCACCAATGCTTCAAATATGTTGAAGATGACACGACAGTACGAACTGTCTTTGCTGAGAGGCAACCATTCAAAGGGGTGGAAAACTACTTCACTGATGCTCTCCTATATCAAGAGGCCGGTGGAGCACTTAAAAAAACCGTTGCCGGACGATGATGAAAGTGGCAACGAGGCAGATTCAGAATCTGAAACAGGCATGCCAGCCATTCTGATTGGTGAACCAATTATAGCATGTCTCAACAATCCCCTATGTAATACTCCTTCAGAGGATGAAGGTGAATGGGCAATTAATGATAATATTTCTTTTGATTATCCTGCGAGTATTGGGTCGATTAAATCCATTACGGATGGCTCTCTGCATGTGCCCGTACATGAGCCAAGTGTGGCCAGCACACCTGTGGAAGCTATAGAGGGGGCCACACTGGTGATCCCTCCGTCCAAACAAGGTCAGTCGCCGATAATCTTCGGTTGAACCCAGCCACAGGGACCCACAACAGCAGATTCAAGCTCAGACTCAGACGCCCCACAGTTCTTCCATTATGCGCGGCCAGCGCGCCACATTATGAAGAAAATGGGGTACGACTTGAAGCATGGAATGGGCCTGAACTTTGGAAAAGGAAGGCACAGCTTGATGCGTAATTTTGTCCCAAAAGGGAAGCCTGCAAATTACTATGGTAATACACGCAGGGGGTTGGGATACGTTACACCCACACCGTCAGCAACGGTTCAAGCCGAAGACGATGAACCAATTCCATCACATTCAGCCTCATCCTCCGAGTGGGATTCAGATGTCAGTATAGGAGGAATGTTCGAAAACCTCACTGCTAATATGACCTCAAGCAGTCAATTGGAGCCTGCAGAAGCCACTGACGAAGAACCATGGGCCCAGCAATTAGACCTTCAATGGGAAAAGCGATTCGAACTGCGCGAGCCACCTACTGAAGACAAGGTGATGCAGGTCAATCTGGGAAGTCAAGATAACCCCAAGCCCATCTTTATAAGTGAAAGCCTATTACTTACAGAAAGGGAAGAATTGATAATACTCGTAAAGGAGTATAAAGACGTCTTCGCGTGGAGCTACGAAAATATGCCCGGACTTGATCCACAGGTCGCTATGCACCGTCTAAACATCAAGCCTGACGTCAAGCCAGTCAAGCAGCAACAACGTCGGTTTTGCCTAAACATCATGGAAGCTATTGAAGCCGAAATTCACAAGCTCATTGCATGTGGCTTCATCCGGGAGGAGCAACATCCAGATTGGGTAGCCAACATCGTCCCCGTCCTCAAGAAGAACGGGAGAATACGGATCTGCATCGACTACCGTGATCTCAATACGGCCTGTCCTAAAGACGAATTCCCACTGCCCATCACCGACGTCATGATTGACAACACATGCAGGTTCGAAAGGATGTCTTTCATGGACGGCTTTTCAGGGTACAATCAGATTAAGATGTATCCAGACGACGAGAAGCATACTTCGTTCCGGACACCATTGGGGGTATACTGCTACACTGTAATACCCTTCGGACTGAAGAACGCCGGAGCAACCTATCAGCGGGCAATGAGTACAATCTTCCGCGACCATCTTCGAAAAACGGTGGAATGCTACGTCGACGACATTGCCGTTAAAAGCCGCAACAAGAATGAACATCTTCGCGCCTGAGAACGATGTTCAACATAATGCGGGCTCATCAGCTGAAAATGAATCCAACAAAGTCCTTTTTGGGTGTGTCAAGTGGCAAGTTCCTTGGGTTTATTGTCACATCAAAAGGGATTCATCTTGACCCAGACAAGGTCAAAGCTATTCAGAGCATGCATCCACCCAGGAACCTCAAGGAGCTTAGAGGCCTGCAAGGCAGGCTGGCTTATATTAGGAGATTCATCGCAAATCTCTCAGGCCGCTGTCAGTCGTTCACCCGACTCATGAAAAAGGGTGCTTCCTTCGTATGGGATCAAGCTTGCCAGGAAGCTTATGAAGACATCAAGAGGTACCTCACAAAACCTCCAGTCTTAGTGGCCCCTACATCAGGGAAACCGTTTTTGCTTTATGTAAAAGCTCTGAACTACTCCCTCGGTGCCCTCCTCGCTCAAAAGGACGACAATGGCCACGAGCAGGCCATTTATTATCTGAGCAGAACTCTCATAGGAGCGGAATCTCGCTACAACCCTATCGAGAAAGAGTGTTTAGCTCTCGTCTTCACTGTGCAGAAGACACGACATTATTTGGTCGGCCAGACCATACATGTCATTTCCAGAGTAAACCCATTGCGTCTTCTTATGACGAAGCCAGGATCATTGAATTCAAGATTGGCAAAGTGGGTACTTTTGTTGTCTCAATATGACATGATCTTCACGCCTCAGAAGGCGGTTAAAGGCCAGGCTCTTGCAGAGTTCTTGGCTGCTCATCCAGTTCCGGAACATTCAAAACTTCACGAAGACATCCCTGATGAGGTCTTCGAGTCTAATGCAACCTCAGAAGAGGAAGTATGGCAGATGTTCTTTGATGGAGCATCACGAATGGGCCCTAAAGGCAAGATTATTGCCGGAGTGGGGGTTGTGTTTATCTCCCCACAGAATCATGTCTTGCCCAGAGCATTTTCTCTGACAGAATCGTGCTCCAACAATGTAGCAGAATATAATGCTCTGCTCATCGGTCTTCAACTCGCCCATGGAATGGGGGTACGCTACCTCGAAGCTTATGGCAATTCAAAACTGATCATCAATCAGGTTAAAGGCGAATACGAAGTCCGCCATGAGGACTTGGTGCCTTATTACCATACAACCATCGAATTGGCTAACCTATTTGAAGGTTTTTACATCGGGCATGTGTCCCGATCTCAGAATACCAAGGCGGACGCTCTTGCTGCATTAGCAACAACACTAGCCTTGCCAGCCGATACCGAGTATCACCTCACAGTCGCAACTCGACATCTTGTATGCTCCAAGCACATACTAAGAACTCGAGAAGTCTATAATGTCTCCACGGATCTCGAACCAAGAGACTGGCGCTTTCCTCTCATCGACTATGCTTTGCACGGTCTGCTTCCAAACGATCCCAAGGAAGCGGCGTCCATCAGACGAAGGTCTCTCCAGTTCTATTATGATCCGACTTTGAAGACGCTTTACCGTTGCTCGTATGACGGTGTTCTCCTCTGTTGCCTTTCCAACTCAGAGGCACAGGAAGCGCTCCAAGAAGCGCATGATGGTATTTGCGGAGTTCATCAGCCAGGTCCAAAGCTCAAAGACAGGTTGCACAGACTTGAATACTATTGGCCAACTATGATAGCCGATGCCATCCAATACGCACGAAGGTGTAAAGCATGCCAAATCCATGCGGACTTCATACACCAGCCTTCGGAGCTGCTCCACCCAACTGTTGCTTCATGGCCATTTGAAGCATGGGGAATCGACGTCGTAAGGCCAATCAGCCCCTCTTCGACAAGAGGTCACCGGTTCATCCTGGCAATAACCGATTACTTCTCAAAGTGGGCAGAAGCTATACCACTGCTTGAAGTCAAAACCCCTAATGTGGTTAACTTCATCAAGCACCATGTCATTCATCGATTTGGTGTCCCTAGGCGGATCATCCATGACAATGGTCCCCAATTCATAAGTCAGGTATTCTATCGATTCTGCGATAAATACCGAATTTAGAATGTGGCTTCAGCTGCCTATAATCCCGCCGCTAACGGCTTGGCGGAAGCATTCAACAAAACGATCATCAAGCTACTCAAGAAATTCGTCTCCTCGAACAAGCGAGATTGGGACGAAAAGCTTGGTGAATGTCTTTGGGCCTACCGAACCACAGTGCGGACACCGACAGGCAATACGCCTTTTTCCCTGGTATATGGGTGCGAAGCAGTCCTCCCATTGGAAATCCAGATGCCATCATTGCGAGTAGATCTGATTACTAAAACTACATCAGAGGACAATGATCGCCTACGCCTTCAAGAGCTCGAAGCTTTGGACGAGAAACGACTACAAGCTCAGCAGCATATCGAGCTATATCAAGCTCGAATCTCAAAAGCCTTCAATAAGAAGGTCAAGCAGAGAATCTTCCAGAAAGGAGACCTGGTCTTAGCCGTTAGACGACCGATGGTTATGACGCACAAGACCAAAGGCAAACTTCAGCCTAAATGGGAAGGACCGTTTGTAATAGAAATAGTCTATTCAAACGGAGCATACCGCCTCACGACTGCAGAGGGCGACCTACTCATGATGCCGATCAATGGCAAGTTCTTAAAGAAGTATTATCCTTAATCAAGGATCCTTCTCTTGATCAAGTTAACACTACACCTCTGATCAAGACCTTCGTATGCAAAGTACACACAAAGAGAGCCTTTCTCTTCCCCCAAGTGAAATCATACAGCTATAAACCAACAGGAACCTGGCCGTGCACCGGTTATCCTAGAGGGGAATCAGGGTTATGCAGACATTAACCTGATAATCCAATATCCTTAACGATTAAGGATAGAGGAAAATGTTGGCTTTTAAGCCCAACATAAGTCCTTGACAACTCATCATGCTGAGGGGAATAGCATGGCTAGCCCGACTCAAACGGTAGTTGGTAAAGGCATATCAAACTAGTTGACAGCTGGGGGTTTGCTAAAAATCCTAAGGGACCAGTTCCCATTTGATTCCCTCTCCAAAATCACTTACCAATTCTCATCCATAGAATGGTAAGACCACATACACATTTCGCTGTTACGTTAACACTAAACCTATGACAGCAATTCCCTCGTTTCTCCCCGCGAGGACGAGACCTCCAAAATCACTTACCAATTCTCATCTATAGAATGTTAAGACCATAAATACATTTCGCTGTTATGTTAACATTAAACCTATGACAGTGATTCCCTCGTTTCTCCCCGTGAAAACGAGACTTCTCCCAAATTCCACTACAAACTCGATACTTATTGACATTTACAAAAGATAAGTATCACCAACCTTGAGCTTGGTGGCGTCTCAAACGGTTATGTCATTGCGACCTCTGAACCAGCAGACAGCCAAGTCTCAACCTTGAGCTTGTTGACATTTACAAAAGATAAGTCTCAACCCCGAGCCCTGTTAACATTTACAAAAGACAGGTCTCGATACTCGTTGACGTTTACAAAAGACGAGTATCACCAAATTTTGAAGCTTGGTGGCATCTCAATCGGTTATGTCATTGCGACCTCTGAACCAGCAGACAGCCAAGTCTCAACCTTGAGCTTGTTGACATTTACAAAAGACAAGTCTCAACCCCGAGCCCTGTTGACATTTACAAAAGACAGGTCTCGATACTCGTTGACATTTACAAAAGACGAGTATCACCAAATTTTGAAGCTTGGTGGCGTCTCAATCGGTTATGTCATTGCGACCTCTGAACCAGCAGACAGCTAAGTTTCAACCTTGAGCCCTGTTGACATTTACAAAAGACAGGTCTCGATACTTATTGACATTTACAAAAGATAAGTATCACCAATTTTGAAGCTTGGTGGCGTCTCAACCAGTTATGTCATCGCGACCTCTGAACTGACAGACAGCTAAGTCTCAATTCCGAGCCCTGTTGACATTTACAAAAGACAGGTCTCGATACTCGTTGACATTTACAAAAGACGAGTATCACCAATTTTTGAAGCTTGGTGACGTCCCAACCAGTTATGTCATCGCGACCTCTGAACTGATAGATAGCCAAGTCTCATTATCCAACCCAACAAGAACTATGTTCTCAAGAAATTGCACTACAATTCGGAAGCGTAATTCAAAAAGAAGAACAAGATTGAAGATTCGACAAAAGAAGAAAGAATTTTCATTCATTTCAAGAGGGTAAAGTACATGGAGCTACAAGCGCGCACTGTACGATCTAAGCCGCTCTCCGAGGGTGTTTAGCCTCGTCTTCCTGTCATCAGCAGCCTGGGCAAGCGCTTGTGACCTCAGCTCAGCCTCATCGAAATCTTCCGCCTGAGGCAGACGAGCTTCGGCCTCCGCCAAAGTTGCCTTCTGTGACAACTCCTGCCGCGCAAGCTCTTCACTCTGAGCTTTGAGTTGTTCAAGCCGCGCAGTTTCCTCAAGACGCACCGGTATGGCCTTGGATAAGAGGAGATTTGCTTTCCTGATCATCTCCTCAGCCTTCGCAATCTTATCCTCAGCGCCGAGAAGAGCACTAGTGGAGGCGTCAATTGCACTTCAACCTCCGCTTGCCTTGTCTCCAAGGATTTCAAGTCAGAAGAAATAGCCTTAGCAGCCTCTTGAGCGGCAAGCCGGGTCTCGTGCTTTTGAGCAATGAGAAGCGCGAGCCGGTCATCAACTAAAGACTCCGCGTCCGAACGGTGGAGGCGGCGCCATTCCTCCGCATCCTTCTCAAATTCATCCACCAGGAGCTCCAAAGCAGTGGCCTGGTGATACCCCTTAAAGTCCCGAATACTCTCAATGTCACGGGAGAGGACCCCCTCTAACCTTGAGAATGGCATAGTCGAGCCCTTCAGAACCAGGTCGATAGTTCGCCCTAAGCCTTTATAAAAGTTATCGACCAGGTCACCGATGTAATCGTTCTCGACCTCAGCCACTTCCGGTAAAGAGGCAACCTCGGAATAGTCTACCAGCCTGGTCGACGCCATCGCAGAAGAAGCAGCGGGGGCACTGACAGCAGCCGGACAAGCCGAGGGCGATCTCGGTGGAGTCCTCATCGAGACCAGAACGCCAGCCACCGCGGAAGAAGGACTAGCAACCACCTTCTGAGCAGCAGACTCGACTACCAGGGTTGGAGAAGTAGGGCTTGTGATCACCCTCAACTCTGTACTTGGCAAAATCGTCAGCACCCCACTCGTTGATACAGTTGGGAGTGAGGACACCTCCGGGACTGCCGCCTCCACAACTTCTGGCCTTTCGGCTGATTTGGGCCGATAAGAAGGCAGGTCGCCATACAGCGCGTCCAATATAGCAGCATCTGCCGCGGTCGAAGCGCTCGTGTCACCCTTGGACCTTTGGGGGGATCTTCTGGCTCTTTTAAAGCTGATGCACCTTGAGGTCGAACACCTGTAACAAGACTACGGTTAGTCGGGACACTACATACAAAAGAAGCCAAGAGGTTAGGACAATACCAAAGGATGATGTTGCCTCGAATATCTCGTCAGTCGCATCAGTCTCCAGGGGCTCCATCGGAAAATTTTTGCCAGAATCAGCACGAACAGCCGGCTCGCTTTCGCTTGCCGAGTATCCTATGGACCACCCAAAAGAGCTCGATGCCTCAGGACTTCCTTTAGAAGTCCCAGCGCCCGAGGGGCCAATGTCGGCTGCATCACCTCCGGACTCCTCCGCGTGAGTAAAGGAACCAACAACAGTCCCATAAGCGAATAGGGGATCATAATGTTCCCCTTGCTCCCCAACCGCCTCAGCTCCTGCAACAAGAAGCAAATAATGAGTTTTTGGGATACACCAAAGGCGTATTATATGGATGGGGTTAATCTTACCCAGACCCGGAGCAAATTCACCGCTAGTCGGTTCAGCGACCGACGGTTCAGCCGCTAATGAGGCAGCAAGAGGAATCACTGCAGAGGGACGGTCCTCCGCCACAATTGTAGGAGCCTGGCGACGGGGCTTCTTCGCCAACGACCTCCTGCGGGATTCACTCCCACGCTTCCTCTTGAAGTGGACGTCAGAATCCTCTTCTTCCACTTCTCCCGCACGTCGTGGGGAAGATGTCCCCACCACACCAGAGCCAGCCGCATGAGTATCAGCTCCCGTCCCTGCCTCAAAGCGAGGACTCCCTGCATCAGAAGCCTCGCTATCATCTACAGCGATGAACTCCTCCAAACTAGGGACACGAACCCGTTTGCCTTCCTTTCTCTCAGAAGCCTTCCGCTTCAGTCGATGAGAGATTAACTTCACACCCGAACGGTTGGCATTGAACCCAGGAGGTGTGGAGTTGGAAGCCGCATACCACTGGCAAAAGCACAGGGTCGTCAGAAGGTTGGGATCCTTCAATGGCATGCGCAGCCACGCCCCAGTGCCGCCCGCAGTAAAGAATCGCCAGGCACGGGCCCCATCGATGAGACTCCCCATGAAGGCTAAATCGAGATTGGGGTTGCCCACATACAGCTGGTCGTACCCAAATTGTCGAGCAAACCGGCTTGGGTAAGGTTCTAAATAGCAGACATCCCCGCTTCTATACAATAAATGTGAGGGCGGATACTGACCAGCCACTCAAAAACCCCCCGACTCATAGGAGACCGTCCTGAATCCGCATCTCGGAATTCCTCGTCATATCCTGCGCCCCGAATGCGAGGAAAACAGCGGAATAGGTTGTAAGCGTCATGACGACGCACTAACTTGCGGGCCTCGGCCACGTAGGTCTTCAGCCAGGAACATCCTTCGAATCGGCGGAGAAGAGCCATTCGAACACCTTGCGGAGGGTCCTCTCCAACTTCAATCATAGAAGGGCAGTGCAAGGCAAACCACGCCATTAAGTAAGTGTATGGCAGACCCACCCTAGGATTGGGTCCATCACAAGGCAGGATGACACTCTTTCCACGCCTCGTCGCCGGTGGCCTGCAGAAAGCCTCCGTTAATGCGCGAAGGCCTCTTTGAATACAGCACACCATGGCCGAAAGGAGACCCAGACGGTGGCCATGGACCAAGCGAACGGCAGGCAGCAAAACATTCGGGTGGACGATGTCACACGAGGAGGATGGCACTACGCATTTCTTCAACCAGACGGTTAAAAAACCGGCCAACAGTGCCTTCCGGGACATCGGCTGACGAGCCTGATGGTGAAAGCTCCGAAGGACATCACCCTTCTTATAGGGACCATCATCTTCTGTCATGACAATATCCCTTTGGAGGCATACCTCCATCCGTTCAAAAATGTCGCCATCTGCAACTCCACAATGAGCTGCCTCAGGAGCATTCTTCATATCTGGGAATAGGTAACTTCCCCAGTTCTTCAAGCTCTTCGAGCTACCCTTGCTGCCACCATGGATGCTAGAACAAATGTGCAAATGGCACATTAACTCCCGATAAGTCTCAAATAAAGCAGGCTCCTGCTTCTCCAGCAGAGCCAACTCCGTCTCGCATGGAAAGTACTCTTCATATGGGAGAGACCCGAAAGGCAGGGCAGAGATTTCTCTCATCTCGGGCAAAGTCATGCCCAACTCGCCAACTGGGGTGAAGAAAGTCCCCGAAGCTGGGCAATACAACTCAAGGATGGCGTAGAAGCACGCCACCTTCATATCAATGCCGTAGCATGTCGCCCTTACGGCCTCATAGAGGTTCAACCTCTCCAAGTCCTCTTCGAAGTGAGCAAGGATAAGTTGGTCAAATCCGCCCACCATGTCTTTGGGGGATGAACCCAACCAGGAGTCCTGAAGTTAGTGGCGGGATAATTCCCGTCAACTGCGCAGAATTGGGTGCCAAAGGTCTGCGCCACGGTCGGATTCTCTCCTACCGGAAGCTCCCGCGATACGTTCCTAGGATATAGGCCTATTATGTTGTGAGGAGGGCCCGCCCTTGAAAAACCAGGAGACTGAGATTTCAATCTCCCGACGTGGACGGACTCGACACTTCGGCTCACGCCCCATGCCATCTTCCGAGCCTGAGTTACACACTCAAAAGAAGACAAAGGAAAGTGTCGCTTGTTAGACGAAAGATAAAACTTCTCGCCATCCAACTCGAAGATCCACTGTCCCTCGCCTGCCTGCAATTGGCGATCAGGATCGGACGCGGCATCTCCGAACATGAAATTGGGCTTTTTATAAGTCCGACGGTCGATGTCTTCGAGAGGAGCGGTGGTTAGAATACTCCTCATGGTGAGCGGGTCACCACCATGGATAAGCGTGTCCCGGACGATGGAACTCCGCTCACTAAAGAGAGAAGCCTGGCCATAGAATTGAAGGCTGATGCTGCCATCCGCTCGGCTGGTCATCCCAAACAGACTATTCAAGGGACCAGGGGTATAGGGCACTGCAAAAAAAAAGGAAGAAAAAGAAAAAGAACTATGATTAGTTCAGCAGTCAAGCGGACATGGAGATATAAGATTCGCTAAGGCATAGCCTCGCCCCGTGAGCAAGGCCAGTAAAGCGACAGCCTCGACAAAGCTTGATCTCGCAGACAAATCTGCATTTTGCAGAAAACGTCTAAATACCAACTTCGCTTAAGCAGGAAGTGGTATAGCCCTAAGGGCTGACGTCATCAAGAGGGCATTATGGTCAAGAGTCATCCTTCGTGGCCATGACTGAAAAGACAGACCCGAGTCCTGTTCCTCAAACAAGACGTAGACAGCCCAAGTAATGGCTTCATACGGAAGCCCAAAGAAGAACTGTTCAGTTCTTAATTCCCTGTACAAAGAAGATAGGAAAATTCAGGGAGACGAGTTCCCTAACGAGGACAGATCATATTCGATCGTCCTGATAAGCCAAATACCGGCTTTTAAAAGAAGGAGACCGCGGTCTCTAATTAGGAGAGAAAGTCTCTTACCGGCGATTGGTCGCTCGATAACAAGAGGAGGAGGACCCTCCGTTGCAGAAGTCGCCACTTCTTTCCCCGCTCGTCTTTTGGGCGCCATTGAAGAGCTGCAAGAGTTCTTAAAGTTCTTTGAATGAAGAAGGAAGAGGGAGAGGGAAAGTCAAGAAATTTCTCTGAAAAAAAGGAGATCTTTTCCTGTTCAGCCCGATCGGGCTTTTATAGGCCAATTAGCGCCTGAAACGAGGCTTCAAAAAGGGCGTACCCCACCGTTTCGAATTAATTCGAAACGCCACCCGAAGCGCCTTCCCGAGAAGCGCTGCTTCGATCCCACTAAGGGTTAACTTCGCCCTGGCTTAAAATGCGGGCTTCGCGCAATCTTTCAGGGACTTCGCCGAAAGGCTTATCTTAGCCCCTTAAAAAGGTGCTGTTCGCGGACATACCAGTTTCGCGAAGTTCATTCAAAGAAGGGACTATGCCCTTAACTCCGCATACAGTTTAGCCCCGCTATGGCCAAACTTTCAATGAAAGTAAGCAAAAATCAGAGGATCAGAAGATGAACTTTCATTGATTTAAAAGGAAGGGTACATTGATATTACATCAAAGTTGTGTTTCATACAACACATTCAGTGGCTCGACAGGGTCATTTGCGCAAAAGGCATACAAGCGGTTTTATCTGCTTCTAAGTCAGACCGGCTGGACACGAAAGGCCTTCCTCCTGCACAAGGCTATAACCAGTTGTGTCACGGAGACACGGCCATAATTCTCCACAAAAAATGGCAGATTTTGCCACTAGAAAGCGAGGTCATCTTTGTTGAAGCCTGGCAATAAAACTTATCGCCGCCAACACGTCAGACTACCTATAATGGGAATTGGCAGTGATGTCAGTGGTCCGACAGGTGTGATTCCTGCTCTCCCGAAGTGGATCGTCCCCGACAAAGGCCACCAAAGTTGAAAGTTGGCAATGATGCCAGTGATCTCACAGGTGACGCCCACTACCCCGAAGCGGATCATCTCCGGATAAGCGGTTACCAGTCTCACCTCAGAATAAATCATCTCGTATAAGAGGCTGCCAATAGCCTCTGGGACACGCACCCGCTGCCCAAATTGTTCCTCCTGCTTAAAAGTAAAGCTTCAACCGGGGAAGCATAAGGCAATTTTATGGTTCCTTCCATCAAGTCACAAGATTGGCGAACATAGCCCACTGCAAGGCAAATCAGAACAGATTAGCAACTAAGCACAGGAGAGGCTACAAAAGAATTAAGCTAAATCTTTTGGGTTGAAGCGATCCAGTTTCAGTAAAGCAGAGGGTAAGCCTCGCTTGCACAGTGATGATGGGCTAACTCAGCAAACGCCAAGTCCTAACCTCGCCTATATGACTAAGCCAGACTGATCTTATGGGACACAGTCTTAGCTTCACCTATATGGCAAGACTGGCTCAATCTTGAAGATACCAAGTCCCAAGTTCTGCCTGTGCAGCGGACTTAACATGCAGTGATCTTTTTCTGATCAAGTCAAGATGATAGCTTCACTGGGAAGCTATGCCAAAATCCTTCTCTGTAGATCAGTTAAATAGAGAACAAGGGAAGCTAATCCCTGAAGCAGCTGCTAAAGATGAATCAAGGGAGATGAATTCCCTAAAATTGGTGAAGTCATTGAACGATCAAGACTTACCGGTCCTTGGCCGGGTAATGACCAGAGTGGGCATTCCCACTAATTCAGAGATCTGAGTATCTCTCTAAACCAAGAGAAGAGAAGAGAGGCAAAGCACTTCTCTTCAGAGGACCTCAAGTGTCCTATTTATAGGCCCCATGGCCTGAGCGCTGCCGCCTCAAGTGTGGAAGCATGAGCGCATTTAAGGCATTTACTGGGCCTTGAGAATAGGGACGGCTTCCCTTGGAACCATGCAAAGGGAGAAACGTCTCCCTCATAAAGGCACTTATGGCGCCTTGAAGAAAGGGAATATCCTCCCTTGGAAACGTGCAAATCGGAGAATATCTCCCTCGATCAGCACGAAGAAAGGAGTAATCCTCCTCGTAACCGGCCTACGGCAGTTGGCCTCGGGAAAGCGACAGACGTTCCAGAGCGAACCTACCTAGCCGTGAAGCTACCCAGACGCGAGTCTACATGATTCCTCGGCGAATCTACATCCCAAAGCAGGATTTAAAGCGAAGCTGAACTCAACCATCATGGCGACGTTCATACTCCACACACCACCGATCGAAGCAGTTCAAAGTATTCCGAAGTCTGAGCCATTGTAGACTTTCGAAAACTTTGAAGGGGTCTTGTTGACACTTAAAAAAGACAAGATTCTTATTGGTCCGAACAATGTCTAAACTTGTTGACATTTACAAAAGACAAGTGACAGACGAGCTGAAGACCAGTTTTCACCCATCTCCGAGGGACAGGGAAGCAACTTGGACTCCACTGATCCAGCAAGCAGATAGTGAACCCGGATTGTTTCTGAACAGACCTCAACAGGTCTAAAGGTGCTAACACTTAGCATCGCATGAGCCCAAAGGGATAGCCTCGCTTGAGAGGCTAATATCACTCGACTTCGCCTCGAAGCCTCGCCAAGAAGCTAACTCGCAACTTCGCCACAGAGGACTTCCAGCTCCACCAAAGGGTTTCTTTCGGACTTTGCCAGAAATCGTCTCTAGCTCCGCTATGAGCTCAATACTGACAGCTCCGCTATTGGTCTGCTATGGTCAACCTTTGACCAATCAAATCTCCGGATGAGATCGGATCCAATCAGATCAAATCCAATTAAGATCAAATCAGAGATCAAATTTGGCAGTTGATTGCCACAATCTCTTGACTCTTCTAAAACGAGTAAGAAGATCAGGGGAAATCCTCCAACGATATGGAAAGGATCAAAACAGATCGAGAAGGTCCACCGACCTGCCAATTCTAGCTTCGCAGAAGCTGATCCTAGCCTCGCAGCAAGGCTACTTTTCAGATTTAAACAGATTTGATTCAATCTGTTTCCATATCTTCAAGGGACGATTATACCCTTGCTCTCCCTATAAATAGCCCATCAAGGGTACAAGGGCAGAGACATGCAGAGACAGGCAGAGACGCATACGGACGCACGAGATAAAGATCGATCGATCGAAGATAAAAAGAGGACTCCACAAGCAGAGCTTCTTCACCACGCACCGTGCGCTCTCGAATTCAGAGACCTTTTAGAGAATTGCTTTCTCTATTCAGGGTGTTGATACCCTAACATCGTCCTTTTTCTCAAGGAATCTCCGGAACCAGGCGAGAAGAAATTCCTTATTGAAGGCGATTTTGAGAAGCAGCAAGAGGGTTCTACCAACCTTCTATTCTCTGATTCCCGAACCAGGCGAGAAGGGAATCTCATCGCTCGCATCGTCAAAGGGACAAAGTGGTCGCGCGCTGACCAGACTCCTATCGGCACACTTCTTCAGAATCTCTGAGGAGATTTACTTGTAATCTTTTTAAGAATATTTGTAATTTAGCTCCTCAAACTTTTTTGTAAGTTTTCCCCCTTTGCGAACATAATGGAAAACAGTCATATGATGAGCTCACTTCATTTTGTCAAACTATTCTTGAAAAATATGACATACTTAAGAAAGAAAATAAAAATTTGAAAAAGAACATTGCTTGCATGCATATAGAACAAGATTCATTTAAATCTAGCATTGCATGTTTAGAAAAAGATAATAAAAATTTAAAAAAGGATTTTGATTGCATGCTTAAAGAAAATGATTCTTTCAAATCTAAGATTGCATGCTTAGAAAAAGAAAATAAAGATTTAAAAAATGAGAATGTTTCCTTGCTTTCAAAATTGAATGATTTATGTGAAGGGAACACTACTTTGAAAAATAAAATTGACTTGGTGGAAAAACAAAGAGAAAGTGTTTTGCAAGAAAATTCTTGTTTGAAAAGAAAAATGTTTGAAAAAGAAAAAGAAAATGTTTCTAAAAAGATAAAGAAAAATGATTCTATTTCTCACTACTCTTTACATGCTACCATTGATGATAGTGAGATTAAGAACTTGAAAAATAAAATGGATTGTTTGAGTTCATCTTTGAACTCTTGTGCTTTTAATCATTCTAGGTTGGAGTCAATGTTTTCAAAGAAACAAACTCCACACATTCATGCACACCATAACCATGCATATGCTTATGTTGCACAACATGATCACACTCCTACACATAAGCATACTAAGGTGTACGTATGTAAACATTGTGGCCGCAAAGGCCATTTAGCAAAATATTGTTATGATAGATTAGATCATTTTAATTTTGCTAAGAATAAAAATTTTGGGTTCCTCAACATAAGACTAACCCCCGTGGACCTAAGAAAATATGGGTACCAAAACCTCCACCATTTGCTTTTGATGAAGGTGAGGGCTCTCACAAGACGTGAGAGGATTGGTGCCTTGGTAGTGGATGCACTTGGACATGATGGACATACTTTTGGGATGCATCACTATCAAGGAGCTTTGGTGGGACAACCACCATGTTAGGAGCTTTGGAGTTGGTAACAATCTCTAAACTCTTACTTTTTATGTACATGCTAGTTCAGTTATCATATTCATAGCATGTTCATGTTTTATGTCTTTATGTGCTTCATGTGGTATTTACATGCTTAGATGTAGAATGTGTCAAACTTGCATTTATACATATATGAATAGTGAACTACAATTGACTCATATATTTGAACTTCATGCTCATTTGTATCCACTATATGCATATGTATAGACTAGTTTTGATGATTCTCTTTTATACATGTTTTTTTCTTATTTTTATGCTTTACTTCATGGATATGTATTTTAATTCAAATCTAATAAATATACATGTATACCCGTGAGTCTCTTGCCTTCATGCAAACATCTTTAATAGACTCTTTTAGATTTGGGATATGTATGTGTATTGTTAGAATTGGATTAATCATACATATACCATGAAGATTAGTGTTTTGATGAAAAATGATTTTTCGTGTTTTTGTTAAAAATGTGACTTATGATCTTTTTGAGCTTCATTGACTATTTTCATAAAAATGCTATTTACATGATCGTTTAACACTCACACTTTTGTTAAAATCATTTTGAGCCCTATAGACCATGAGTGCTTAAATTTTTGTGTATCTAGTTATGTTTTATGAAATACATATGCTTTGATTTCATGTTTTTGAAGGATCTTTAACTAGTTTTTCAAAAATTATTTTAACTAGTTAATTGTTCTTCATTTGGTAGAGTTTTTCAAACAAAGCTTATTTTTCAAATCTATTTTTGAAAACCCCTACCGTCTATGGGCGGATGGATGGGCGATTATGCCTTGTATGCTTCATTGAAAATCTTTTACCTTGTGCATATGAAGGGATGGTAGGTTATGAGTTATACACTTGATCTTATTGTTATGTCTATTGGTATCTTTGAATCGTTTCAATTGGTACCAATATGAACTTATTTTGTATATACTCATATTTGTTTCTTATATATGTATGTATCAATTTCACTTGGTATACTCATTTCTCATACATATATATGATTTTCATGTGCTTAACTTTCAATTTGTCCACATTTTTTAAAAGCACAAAGTTTTTGATGAAAAATAAAATATTTTGATCATTATGTTTACCATTGATATCAAAATGCTTCAACTTCATATTTGTTAAATGTCAATTGGTATCAATATGTTTTAAAATAAAATGATTGCTTTCAATTTGGTATCTTAAAAAAATTGTTTGTTTTACAAAAGCTCTGATACTTTTCAAAATTTTGTTTAAGAAAAATTAAAAATTTTGTTGATATGTTTGGTTTGACCCTTATTGATCTCTTTATTTTTGACAAAAAGGGGGAGAAAAATTGTTTGATTTGATTTTACTTTGAACCCTTTGTTGATGAGTGACAAAAAGGGGGAGAAGTATTGAGTTTATATGCATGTTTTCATTGCTTAAGGGGGAGAAGTATTTGTCTTCCTTGCTCTTTATGCATATATATTTTTGTATTGCAATAGGAGAAAAAGATTTTGATTTATGCTTGTTGCATGTTTTTATCTCCATACTTGCATACATATTCATGTGCCTCATTGCCATATTTATTATTTATGTCTATGCATGAGTTAAGGGGGAGTTTCTTTGGAGCTTTACTTTAATCCATGCATATATAACTCCATGAGTTTTGTCATCATCAAAAAGGGGGAAATTGTTGGCCCAAAGGCCTATCACCCTAGTTTTGATGATGATCAACTTATGAAGTTATGTTTACTAATGATCTTGTGTTTAAATTAGTGACAGATTCATTATCAAGATCTTAGTAGGTGCATAGCTCAACAAAGGATAAAATGTCAAGATTTGGAGCTAGCACGGTGTTATCCAAGGAGCTTTTGGATCAAGCTTGGACCAAGTCAAGAAGATGAGAAGCCTTCAAGTGAAGACTTCAAGAAGATGAAGACTTATGTCTAGGTATAAGATTTTGTTTTGTTTTTAGTTAAAAATGTAAAGGATAGATAGTTGGTGGATTCCTCAAGTATATATCACACACACACTCTTGATAGATATGTTTTCATAAAAGAATTTTTGTTTTAGAAAAGATTTTTTTTGTGACAAAATATTATTTGGTTTTTGGTATTCATGTTCATATCTTTTAACCAAAACCATATTTAGAGCTAAATGTCAAAAACTTAGATATTTCATCTTTTTGTGTAGTGGATCATATCCATACACACTATGCTTTAATGAGTTCAAAATATCTAGTTTTTATTTAAAGGAGTTTTTAGAAAAACAAGATTTGGAAAAATATGTTTTGAAAAAAATATTGTTTTGGAAAAACAGTTTTTATCATGAGCCAAATATTTTCAAGTTACAAAAATAGTCCAATCTTTATAACATGCCTTGACTTTATGCAAGCATGTTTGTATATCAAAGTATATTGGTTAAACTATTTTGTAGATTTTTAAGTATTTTATGGGATTTTATTTGAGCCAATAAGACAAACTTTTTAATCCCAGAAAACTGTTTTCAGGCTTCAGCTAGTCGACTTGCGTACCTTTATAGTCGACTAATCCTGGAGTCGGCCGACCGGACCGGTCGACCGACGTGCACAAACGTGCACGCCTTTGTGTACTGGAGGACGGCCGACCGTGCCGGTCGACCGCTCCAGAGAGCAGAGCTCTCTGGAAAGTTCGGCCGACCGCACGGGTCGACCGACAGAGAGTTAGACTCTCAGCTCCAGTGGGTCGGTCGACCCGGGCGGTCGACCGTGGCTCCAACGGTCAGAAATCCGACCTTTAGCGGTCGACCGCACCGGTCGACCGGCAGCTCTGACAGACCCCAACGGCTATATTTTTCTGGCCTATAAATTTGGGGGTTTGGTCATTGTTTTGCCATAAGATTTTGGAGACCCTTAGAGCCAGTTTTTCCTATTCTTTCAGAAGAGTTTTTTCTCCACAAAATAGAGAGCTAATACTTCCAATCTAAAGGGAGTTTTATTTAGAGTGTGTTAAAAGAGATTTCTTGAGTTTTCACCATAGCTTTCAATCCTTGCTTTTCTCACACAAACACTTGAGCAACCATTGTCTATTCATCTTATAGGAGTGTTGTAGTGAGAGCTTTCATTGGTGATCAAAGTGTTGGATCACCAAGATTTCATTCTTGTACTTTGAGGAGACGGGCAAGTGTGCTCGTGGTGGTTTGGAGTTCGGTTGTGAACTCTTTGGTTCAAGGTGCGGCCTCGGCGAGCTAGTGAGCTTGCGTGTGTACGGGACTAGGGAGTTCGAGGGCTTGTAGGTGTTGCGACACACGAGGAGAGATCCATTGGATCTTGCATAGTGGAAATCCTTCGTGTGTCGAAGGCGGGGATGTAGAGCAAGTGTGCTCGAACCTCGAAACATACCTTTGTGTTTGCGATTGCCTTTTTCTCTCTCTCCCTTACTTGTTTATATCTTGCATGCTATTTATTGTGCTTTCATTTACATGCTTGATATACATTGTGCTTAATTGATATACTTGCTTAGGTTTGTTTGCTAACACTTGTATTCAACCAAGAGAGCCAACGCAGCACCTCAACCCATTCAAGGGGAATCTAGAGGAGTTGTCCAGAGCCCTTCACGGGGAATTCGGCAACACTCTTGTGTTATACATAGTGTTTAGTGTAAAAGTTTTATTTGGTCATAATTGTTTTAGCTTCCGCATTATTTGGCATTAAGTGACCATTAGATTAGCCATCACCTATTCACCCCCCCTCTAGGTGAACCCTACAGCAGTCTCTAGTTAGACAGCTGACCCTGATTCCCCGATCAGCTAAGAGAAGTCGCTCCCACAGGAGGAGGATTTTCTCTGACACTGAATATCCAGAGCTCACTGCAAACATGGTGAGCAGGAGCAGGGGAAAGCAACCTGCAGTCAGCTCCGATGAATCTGACACAGAACCAGAAGGAGTGTACCGACACACTCACACCCGAACCGGGGCAATTCCCCGATTGACTACAATGCTCTAGTCCGGGGCATTGAGGTGAATGACTCGCATTCCGCTATTGCAGAGTCGCAGGCCTCAAATTCCTCCATGGAGAAAGAGGCCTACATATATATGACTAGCACTCCTAAGGAGACCGCCAGGCGCCTAGAGCAGCAAGCCCAGGTCCAGAAGGAACAATTCGAGATGATTCACGCTCAGCAAGAATCTATCGACTCCCTCAAGCAGATGCTCGCACAGTTGCTTGAAGACAAGAGGAAGTCAACCAATAAAGCCTCCTCTAAGAAGTCTAAAGGCAAGCGAAAAGAGGGGGAAAGCTCATCTTCTGTGCACAAAGAGGAGGAAGAGCAACCTACTTCTGGTTCATCTAAATCTTCGTCGCAGGAAAAGGACGACCGAGACCAGGGAAAGGTTCATTCTAAAAGAATGAATCAGTTGGAGCAACGTCTTGAGGCCCTTACCAACCGGAAAGGCCTCCAAGAAGTAGGATTGATCTGGCCATATCCGGCCGAGTGGGACTTAGTTTCGTACCCACCCAAGTTCAAGGCTCCGACCCTCCAAGCGTTTGATGGGAAAGGTTCACCGAACCAACATATCTACTACTTCAAATCTCAAACAGGGAACGTGGTAGATAACGATGCCATCCTGGCGCGTTTATTCATCGGCACCTTAAAAGGGCTTGCCTTGAATGGTTCATGAAGGTCCCAGAGGGCTCAATCAAAAATTGGGGCGATTTGGAGAAGCTCTTCCTAACACGCTTCTTTGAAGATGACTCGGAGGTCACCATGCCGACCCTTTTGGCCACCAAGCAACGAAAGGGAGAGTCCGTCAAGTCTTTCGTAGAAAGATTTTGGAATGTGGCACTCCGATGTCCAAGCGGTATGACTCAGGTCACCCTGGTGGAAACATGCCGCCATAATCTCCAAACTTCACTCCTTGCCCAAATAGGAGTAGCTGAAAGCCGCACCTGGAAGCAGTTAATCCAACAAGGTGAACAGGCTGAAGAGATCGTCGCCCGGGTCAAGGCAAAAGAAAACAAACCCAGACCTGAGAGGTCATCGAGGCGTGCGCCAGACACATCCCTCCAAGCCAAGCGGAAGGACAACTTGGCGACAGAAACCAAATCTTCTGTCAAACCTCAACCAGTTAAAGGGAGTGGCTCTTCAAGCCAACCACGCGCCAACAAGCAGTATTCCTTCAAGGATGAACATGTTGACTCGCTCTTCAAACTACTCAACAAGAGCAATCGACTGAAGCTTCCTGAAGCTAGGCGCCCTGAAGAAGTCGGTAAAACCGATAATCCCAGCTACTGCATGTATCACAGGATGTTGGGACACCCCACCAAGAGCTGTTATGTCTTCAAGGACATCCTTCAGGCTCTGATTGACGCGGAGGTATTAAAACTCCGTCCAGAGCAGAAGAAGGTGGCGGCTAACATGACGTCATTCCTCCAGTTTGGAAGGCAACCTCCAACACCCTCTGGAGTAGTCCCTGTCCCAAGAGGAGAACTAAGAGTGGTCAACACAGACCCTCACCTCCAGCAAGAGAAAGGCTTAGTACCTGTCCCCACACCTCAAGGAGAAATCATGTGGGTTCATCCTGACCTTGTTGATGGCCAGCAATGGACTACTGTGACCAACAGGAAGTCCAAAGGCAAAGCAAAGGCCACATCCTGTAATGTGGTATGCGCCTCTTCGCGGGAAGCAGAGACTGATGTTCCCTCGCTGACCGATTCGGAAGAGGAAACAATAGTCCTAGCCACAGAACCCAGTCAACTGGTGGCAGAAACCCGTTCAGGGCAGTCATATTTGAAGAAGTATGATGAAATGGCGGTAACTCCTCCAAGACCCGCTGCAGAGCTAGCCAAGCCCTCCACAAAACAACCTGTGAAAAAACAGAAAGAACTTCGGTTTTCTTGAGTTCTTTCAAAAGACATAGCGGAAGGATCCACAGCACCTTACCGCTTTGATGTCCTGGCTCAACTAGCCAACATCCCGACGCGGATTACGCTTTATGAGCTTCTTAGGCTATCAAAGTCGACCAGAGAAGCTCTACAAGAAGCTCTGGCTAATGCAGAGGTCTTCATGACCCAGGTGCCGATCAGGCCAAAGGAGGAAGATGTCGAGGATTGCCTCCACGCCTCCCAAAATATTCCCTGCATCACCTTCACGGCAGATGATATGCAAGTCAAAGGGAAACATGATCGACCCCTTTACTTCGCAGGGTATATTGGACATCTGAGGTGAACCGCATTCAGGTAGATCCCGGGTCCGCATTGAGCATTATGCCTCGCCGAGTCATGCAACATCTCGGGATTCCTACTCACCGTTTGAGCGCCACCCAGACTACTATTTACGGGTTCAATGCCAATAGTACCCGTCCAATGGGGAAGGTCAAGCTCAAATGCCAGATTGGAGACCTAAAGTCAGAGGTGACATGCTACGTCATAGATGCTGACACCTCCTACAACTTGCTGCTGGGACGACCGTGGATTCAACGCAATTCTATCGTTCCCTCTACTCTCCACCAAGTCATGAAATACATTGACAGAAGTGGAAAGGTGCGAACGTTGATTGCCGAAAGGCATCCGTTCAAGAGAGTGGAGATTATTTCACAGATTCCCTCCTGTATCAGGAATCTGTGGAAACAGATGAAATCCCGCAACCAGAGGAGCCCGACTCTGGTAATGAAGCCGACACCGAGCTGGAAAAAGAAGAATGCATATGGGAACTAGACCCACTTGTAACGGGCAATAATAAGCTCGATGTTGATAATACCTCCGACGATGTAGGCGGATGGTATATTAATGAAGACTTAGATCTGGCGTATTTCTCTGTGTTTGCTTCTGACTCAGTGCCGTCAGACACTAGTACCGAAGTTGACGACGATCTCTGGTCGGCAATGGATGCTTTGACATCATTGCATGTACCGGTGAAATCGTCCTTCGAAACTTGTCGAAACGTCGGCGATGCGCAAGAATTAATATTCATGGTTCCAGCAAGACGGAAAGGCCAAAGACCAATCCTTTTCGGACGAGTTGAATCCGAACCAATGTCCCATGAAGAGTCAGAAGACGAAGAGGAATCCCCACAATTCGGTCATTATGAGCCAAAGGCACTTAGAATGATGGGAAGCATGGGGTATGATCTAACAAGCGGACCAGGGTTGAATTTCGGCAAAGAAAGGAGAACGCTACTTCGATCTTTTGTACCGAAAGGGAAAACCCCCGATTATTATCATCGGACTCGCAGGGGGTTGGGCTATGTGTCAACTCCGATCCCATCACCTCTGACTCTGAAGAGACATTGAGCCATGATTGCTCATCGGACACGTCCTCGTGGGAATCAGATGCTAGTGTCGGCGACATCTTCAGAGAACTTTCAGTGAACATGGTTTCAACAAGCCACCTGGAAGACGGAGATGAGGAAATGATCCAATCCGTTGCAGATCCTTGGATCAAACACTTAAACAATCTTTGGGATACCCACTTCGAACAGCGCGAGCCACCCACAGAAGATAAGGTTGTTCAGATCAATTTAGGAGATGAGGCTAATCCTAAGCCCATCTTCATAAGTGACGGCCTGTCACCTTCGGAGAAAAAGGATCTAATATCTCTTGTACAAGAATATATAGATGTCTTCGCCTGGAATTACGAGGATATGCCTGGACTTGATCCTCGAGTGGCTATGCACCGCCTCAACATTCATACGGACGTAAAACCCGTCAAACAACAACAGCGCCGGTTCCGTCCAGAAGTAATGGAGGCAATTCAATCAGAAGTCAGAAAGATTATAGACTCTGGCTTCATTAGGGAAGAACAACATCCCGACTGGGTAGCCAACATCGTCCCCGTTGCTAAAAAGAATGGAAAGATCCGGATCTGCATTGATTTTTGTGATCTAAATGAGGCTTGTCCCAAAGACGAATTCCCACTGCCAATCACAGATGTTATGATTAACAACACATGTGGATTCGAGCGAATGTCCTTCATGGGTGGATTCTCAGGATATAATCAAATTAAAATGTATCCTGACGACGAGAAACATACCTCTTTCAGGACACCACTGGGGGTATACTACTACACCGTCATGCCCTTCGGACTAAAGAATGCGGGGGCGACATATCAAAGGGCCATGAATGCCATTTTTCACGAGCACATGCGTAAAACGGTGGAATGCTATGTGGATGACATCGCGGTGAAAAGCCGCGTTAAAGGGGATCATATAACTGATCTAAAGGTCATCTTTGCCATCATGCGGGCCCATCAATTGAAGATGAACCCCACCAAGTCCTTCCTGGGGGTGGCCAGTGGAAAATTCCTAGGGTTTATAGTAACCACTACGGGGATTCATTTGGACTCGAAAAAGGTTCGCGCTATCTAGGAGATGCAACCTCCGAGAAACCTCAAGGAGCTCAGGGGATTGCAAGGACGATTGGCGTATATCCGAAGGTTTATCTCAAATCTATCCGGGAGATGCCAACCCTTTTCCAAATTAATGAAGAAGGGCGTTTCGTTCATTTGGGACAGCGCTTGCCTGCAAGCATTTGAGGAAATTAAACAGTACCTCACACAACCGCCAGTCCTTATAGCTCCGGTGTCTGAAAAACCTTTCCTGATATACGTCCGAGTGATGGATCATTCTTTAGGAGCTCTACTAGCTTAGAATGATGATCAGGGACGAGAGCAAGCAATCTACTATTTGAGTAGAACAATGATCGGAGCCGAACATCGGTACAACCCGATCGAGAAGGAATGTTTGGCATTGGTGTTTGCTATTCAGAAAATGCGACACTATTTGGTAGGCCAGACGATAAACGTCATATCAAAAGTCAACCCCTTGAGGTTACTCATGACAAAGCCTTCATCATTAAATGGCCGGCTGGCAAAATGAGCCATATTGCTATCCCAATATGAAATGCACTTTTTACCATAAAAAGCCGTGAAGAGTCAAGCGGTGGCGGATTTCCTGGCTGAGCATCCAGATCCGAGGGCAGCCCAACTTTACGAAGATCTCCCAGACGAGGTCGCTGAAGCCTGCCAGACCCAGACATCCTTCGAAAGGCAGGTGTGGCAACTTTTCTTTGATGGGGTGTCGAGAACGAGCCCAAAAGGACACATAGTGGCAGGAGTAGGAGTAGTACTCGTCTCCCCACAGAACTATGTGATTCCTCGAGCTGTCTCATTAACCGAGCCATGTTCCAACAATGTGGCGGAATACAATGCTCTTTTGTTGGGATGCAACTCGCCGATGAGATTGGCGTTAAAAATCTCGAGGCATATGGTGACTCCAAACTCATCGTTAGCCAGGTTCGCGGGGAGTACGAAGTCAGACATGAAGACCTAGTACCCTATTACAACGCAACTGTCCACATGGCTGGGAAGTTTACAAACTTCTACATCGACCATGTACCACGCAAGCAAAATGCGCATGCAGATGCACTGGCATCCCTCGCTGCCTCTTTAGCTCTACCAGCTAGAACAGTGGAGAAGATATTTGTCCACAGTCACGACTTGTATTGCCCGAGGATTGCTCCTGAGGATTACCAGGAGCCAACAGGAGATTCTCAAAACAAAGAAGCGCTAGAATTGTCAATCGGTCCAGAGCCTAGAGACTGGCGATTCCCCTACATTGATTATATCCTGTATGGCATCTTGCCTGAGGACACCAAAGAAGCGGCTGCCATTCGAAGGAAAGCCCCTAAATTCTACTATAATGCGATTACCCGAACATTGTATCGTCGATCGCACGACGGGATCTTGCTCCGCTGCCTTTCACCAAAAGAGGCACAGGAAATATTGAAAGAAGCCCATGACGGTATGTGTGGAGCCCATCAACCTGGCCCAAAACTAGCATACCGACTCCAAAGGCTGGGATATTATTGGCCTAAGATGATCGCTGATGCCATCAATTATGTCAAAAGATGTCACGCCTGCCAAATACATGGCGATTTCATCCATCAAGCACCAGGGTATCTTCACCCTACGACCTCTACCTGGCCATTCGAAATGTGGGGGATGGATGTAGTTGGCCCTATCAGCCCTCATCATCAAAAGGACATCGGTTTATTTTGGTCATAACCGATTACTTCTCCAAATGGGCTGAGGCCATTCCTTGAAGGAGGTAAAGTCATCAGACGTGATCAAATTCGTCAAACATCATGTCATTTACCGTTTTGGTGTACCTCGACGAATCGTCCACGACAACGGACCCCAGTTTATCAGTCAGGCTTTCCAAAGGTTCTGCGCCAAGTTCAGAATCCAGAGTGTGTCCTCAACGGCATACTACACCGCCGATAATGGTCTCGCAGAAGCTTTCAACAAGACCATTGGCAAGCTTCTCAAGAAATTCGTCTCGAAAAGTCAACGTGACTGGGACGACAAGCTGGGTGAATGCTTATGGGCTTATCGCACAACTGTTCGAACCCCAACTAAAGCTACACCATTTTCTTTGGTATAGGGTGTGAAGCAGTGCTTCCACTAGAAATCTAAATTCCATCTCTACGCGTCGCCCTGACAGCGGAGATGACAAATGAGGAGAAGCATAGACAGCGACTCCAAGAATTGGAAGCCTTGGATGACAAACGTCTGCAGGCCCAACAACAAATTGAGCTTTACCAAGCCCGGATTACTAGAGCCTTCAACAAGAAAGTCAAAGTGTGAACTTTCAAGAAAGGCGATCTTGTCTTAACTGTCAGAAGACCTATGGTAATGACACATAAGACAAAAGGAAAATTCCAGCCCAAATGGGAAGGACCATTTGTAGTAGATTCAGTCTACTCAAATGGATCATATCGCCTCATAACCTCAAATGGCGATACACTTATGATGCCGATCAATAGCAGATTCTTGAAGAAGTACTATCCTTAATAGTACTCCTCTACCGATCAAGTTAAAAGTACACCTCTGATCAAAACAAGAAGAGCTTCTTCATTAACATCCGACGCCTCCGACGGCTAAGGACAGAAGAAAATGTTGGCTTTTAAGCCCAACATAAATCTTCGACAACTCATCATGCTGGGGGGAATAGCATGGCTAGCCCAACTCAAACGGTAGTTGGTAAAGGCATATCAAAACCGTTGACAGCTGAGGATTTGCTAAAAATCTTAAGGGACATGTTCCCCTTGGATCCAACGCCTCCGACGGTTAAGGATAGAGGAAAATGTTGGCTTCTAAGCCCAACATAAGTCTTCGACAACTCACTATGCTAGGGGGAATAGCATGGCTAGCCCAACTCAAACGGTAGCTGGTAAAGGCACCTCAAATCCGTTGATAGCTAAGGATTTGCTAAAAATCCTAAATGGATGTAATTCCACCCTCTCCTCCAAAAATCCCTTACCAATTCTCACCCACAGAATGGTAGGTCTACAAAATACAATCGTTGCTACGTTAACACTATACCTCTGGTAATGAAAATTCTCAATACTCCTTGTCGAGTACAAACTTTACTTGTCAACTCTACGTGGAGCAGCAAGACTTCAAATTTGCCAAGTTAACACTATACCTCTGGCTCTTCAAACTTCACTTGTCAATTCTCATTAATAGAATGACAGGTCCTCAAATTGCTCGTATCGCAAACCAATTTTTGTCAAGTTAATACCACACCTCTGACAAATTACTGTTTAACTTAATATCACACTTCTAACAGTAATCAAGTTGCTGCCAAGTTCAATATTAAACCTCTGACAGTCACCTTCCTTCAGACTTCCATATCGAAGCTGAAATGAACGATGCTAAGTTAATACTACACCTCTAGCTTCCAAGTCATTGCTAAGTTCAACAATACACTTAAAGCCATGACTTTCCCTCGGACTTCCTTGTTAAAGTCGAGATGACTAATGCCAAGTTCAAAATTACACCTCTAGCATTACTCTCACTGTCAAGTTAAACATCACACCTATGACAGTGACACTTTCAGTTTTCCCAAGTGAAAGCTGAAATGCTTCTGAGTCAAGTTAATATCACACCTCTGACTCACATCCTTGTCAAGTTAACATCACACTTCTGGCAAGACAACTTTTAACCCGTTAAGTTAATATCACACCTCTAACGGTAAAAACTTTCCTAGATCCCCCGCGAATCTAGCCTCACTTGTTATTCTCATCAACAGAATAACAAGTCCACTTAAAAACATTGTTAGGTTAACATTACACCCTTAACAGTGTTTTCATTAACTCCCCAGCTGATCTTAAATCAAGTTAATCCCAAACCTCTGATAAAAGCTCATCCTCCCTGGGGGTACAAAATCAGCTTGTCATTCTCCGTTATAGATTGGCAGGTCCACAAAAGTTATCTTATCTCTGTTAAGTTAATATCACACCTCTGACAGCATTGCTGAGTTCCTGAAATAGGATCTCTCTCTACAAAATTTGACTTGTTAAGATTATTATCATAATTTTGATAGGTCAAAGGTTCTTTACTTCTATTCGTCTGACTTTCAATACAAAAAGGGAGTTCAAGACAACAGAAGAAGACAAAAAGGAATGTGTCGCTTTTATTTATATCCAGGCATATGAAGGTGATACAAAACGCTCTCTTATACAATAAGATTGAGTATTACAATAAAGGAGTACAAAGAAGTCCCTTTCTCTCTCAAAGGTTGCACTCACTCCTTGAAGCTGCTCACAACTCCAAGTACAAGATATTTGGAAGGGCGCCAAAGTAGGATTGAACACTGTGGCGACGATCGGAAGCTGGTTGCACCATGATGCATGATGTAAACATTGAAGAAGCCTCTGATTGTCCGAGAACAATGGTGTTTCTTGAGGTCGAAAGGCAGCAGAATCTTCTGATTCCACCTGACCATCCGAAGCGGCGGGATATGATCCTTCGTTGATGAACATCTCCACCACCAGAAAGTCATCCAATGAGCACGGAGTTTTCATCGATGTTACTTCTGGGGTAGGTGAAGGGAGAATCCAAGACCATACCCACCACTATATCCACCGCCATCCTCACTCTGACCATGCCATGCCAAGAAGCATGACTGGTGCATTGAATCCAAAGAAATCTTGGCGAGGGTCCGATCCCCGTCTCCCGAAGACGGGAGCCATGACTTCTTCTCCTGTGGTCGACCATCGACCAAGTTCGCTGGCCGATATATTCTCCCAAGGGCCCAGCGAATATGAAAAAGGATGATTAAGCCTACCTGCATGAAGCAAACAAAAATTAGAAGATCTGAAGCTTAGTATACTTCAACAGAAAAACTAAGTGACAGACGCAGTTATTGCTGAGATCTCCAAACACAGGAATGACCCGCGCAGCGAACCAAACTTCTGCGGCGGCAGAAACAGACGCGATCAAAACTGTGACAACACACAGAGTTCGAGCGCAGTCTAGTTTTGCACCCGTGTCTAAAGTTCAAGACGCGAAAATTGCCATCTCCCTGTTTGGTAAACAGGGGTTGCAAAATTTAATCCTGAAACCTTTGATCTAAGTCAACAGCCTCAGACGCGAGCTCTGTATGTAAAGCCCATGGTCCAGATGCAAAAGTCCATTATACTCGCATCCAGAAAATCTTAAGTCAGAATTTTCTAAACGGTGCAACTTCCAAAAGATGGGTACACCAGTTGGACTTCAGAAGAAGGTCAAGAAGATGAATCTCTTTAAGAGATATCAAAACTGAAACTCAGTTGGGCTGAAAATTTCATGGCAAAACCAGGAAGTCATACCCGCAGAGGCCTCTATTAAAAGTTGAACTTTCTGCATCAAAGTGCAGACATAAAAGGTGTTCAAGGAGACGCTTTTTGTTATTGAAATCACTTGACAGTGGTAATCTTCTGGAAAGGCTAAACAGAAGCATGAAAGCTCTGGGTCGTCTTCGTCCATGGAGGCAAATCCCTGATGAAATCCTTGAAGGGAGAAGACAAGATCTCTTAGAGCATTCGCTCTCAAAGAAAGCAGTTTAAGTAATGAACTGCTAAAAGGTGAAGCTGAGTCCTATTTATAAGTAAACCACGAAGCCTGTGATTAATGGCTCGCTAATCAGAACCGTCAGCTTTAATTCCCTCGTGCATGCAAAAGCCCAATAAAGGGGCGACACGTGGACTGTCACTTCAGGAAGCATCGAAGACACAAGTCTCCAACCGCCAGTGCCGGTCTGGCATTTAAAGGCATTAATGCTTAAGCCCAATGAAGGGCTGACGCGTAGACTGCCGCGTCGGGAAATGTCGGATGATACGAGTCCCCAATCGTCAACATCGACTGGACATTTAAAGATCCAACAAAATCTTTATGACAAGCTGCATGTAACGCCTGGGAAGTTGCACCAAACACAGGCCCGAGAGCCGCGTCCAGGAACTGGCGTCCCCTTTGCGAATCCAAAAATGGCGTCCCTTTTCATTCCAGCCAAGAGAACCGTAGCCGCGTCTCTCAGAGTGATTCAAAGCTGCATCCCTTCACAGCAAAAGGGACCCCTTCTGGGGGTCGCGCTTGGAAATCACATAAAAGTGGAAAGCTACGTCCTGAGACTTGTGTCCTTAACGAAGAAGGCCCATGGCATTCACAAGTATCTTGAAGCTGCGTCTACATGGCGAAATGATAATGGTGTTCCTATCATAAACTCAATTTGAGTTTGCACCAGGTCAAGGACCCACTGCCGCGTCCTCATATCTATGCGTCAGTTTTGAGGAGCATAAGACCGCGTCCTCACGACATCCTGAATTCTGCACTTGGGCAGCGTTAAGGGCTGCGGCTAGGGAGCCGCACCCGAAGCTGCGTCCTTCGCGCCAACTGGAACCGCGTCTCAATGGACAGGTCAGAGTCGCGTTTCTCAGGACCGCGTCTCCCTATAAATCAGAGCCGCGTTCCTCCCAAGAACTTAGTTCTACCTAAGTTCATTATTCACAGCCAATCAAGGATCACAGCCAAAGACTGCTGCTAAGAAATTAGATTCATCTACAGTGGGACAAAGAAGATGGAGCAAAATTTTAAGAGACTTTTATTATTTGAGCCAAAAATGATAAAAGTGATACAAACACTCTTGATGAATTGAGTGTGCTGTCCCTAAAAAAGGGGGGAGGCTAACAGTCTTGATTAGCCAAAGAACGGATTTGTTCTCGGAAGCGATGTATCTCGTGCTGACATACTTTCTCAGCCTCCATAAGAGTCTGGACCCGTAACTCCTTCTCGGACAAAAATCTCCTCGCAGCCAGCTGCGCTCGTAGGAATTCCAACCTGGAGGAGTGAGTGGAGAGGTTTTCTTCAACCTGCATCTTGGCAGCCTCCAACCCTTCCAGCTTCTTCCTGGTAGTGGCAAGCTTCTGCTCATTGATTGCAATCAAGGCTTCTGCTTTGGCTATGGTAGCCCGAGCACTGATGATAACCTGCTCTGCGCTCTGCATGACGAGTTCAGATTCCCTTGAATCGCCAATCAGCTTTTGATGGTCCGCCTGAAAATGTTGGAGATGGTGAGTCTCTTCGGCTATTTGTTCCTCCATCTCCTTCTGCTCCTGTTCTTGAGCAGCGAGAAGCCTAGTCAAGGTTGCCCGGGCCTCGTGAACTGAGCTGGTGTCCTCCAAAGACTTAAGCTCTTTCAAATCACTCCCCAACTGCTCCACCAGCAGCAGACACGCCCTAGCCTATGAAGGACCTCCAGTATGACCAATGTTCTCGATCAAATTCTCAAAAAGCATTCAGGCAAATTCGAAAGAACTGCCCCCAGAGAGGATGAGATCAATACACGATCGCATGGAAGCAAAGAACTGCTGCACCATTTGACGTGTCAGTTCTTCCATGATATCTCCGGCCGAGGAGAATTCCGCTGATGTGCTCCCAGATCCCCTTTCTATCACAGGGCGAGGGATGGGAATCAACTCATCCTGTGCAGGAGTAGGGTCAATAACAGGCGCGACAGAAGCTGAGATGGTCACCGGCACTTCCGGAGCGGTTGCCATCATAGCAGCCTCCACGGCGGCTGAAGTAGCAGCGAACCTGGCTTCTCCGGAACCCTTAGTCGAGGATTGAATTGTACCACCTGCGGGCTCGACGCTGGCTGCCTCTGCTGAGTCGACGCTGACTACCAAGTTCTCTGCCTGAGCTTCCTCAGCACTCTCTGCAAAGCACCAAAACGTCAGTCATGACAATAAAAGGAAAATATTCAAAGCGTCAATATTTCCTTACCAAGCCGAGGGTCCGAAGACGGCAGATCCCTGGGCAAATCTCGCAAGGTTGAAGTCTCCCCGACCTCAATAATTGTCCTCTCGTGAGGCATCTCAGCAGCAGCCTCAACACCCTCCTGCTGGGCCAGCTCCTGTATCATCTCCTCGATATGGGAGAAAGTCGCAGCCTCGCTGTCCACGACCAACCCTGCAGCATAAAGGGAAAACGTCAGAACCTGTTCCCTAGTTAAAAAGGGAAACCAGGTCAACAAGACGATAAGAGTACCTTCTGCAGGAGCAGTTGCCGCTTGTGATAACGCCGTCACCGGATCACACCCGTATATCTCTTCCTCCGAGATATGTGAGAATTTGCTCGGATCTGGAAGAGCGGGTTCATTACCAAAATCGACTTCATCGCCTGAATCATATTCGTCCTCTCCGGACGATGAAGACGATAGTTCAACGCGAGAAGCCTAGGCAATTGAGGCCTTGCCACTAAATACCCCAGTAGTAGGGCTGGGATCAGCTACCCTCAAGCTGGGCATCAATACGACAGGAGACCCAGGCTGTTGTGCCTCATCTCTCCTATCATAAGCCGAAGAAGGCCCTGGTTGAGTTGAGACCTCTGGAATTTTAACATCACTCCTTCCTACCAGGTCAGCCTCAAGTTGCTCAGCCTCATCAATTGCCACGGGCTCATCAGTAAGCTCCCCTTCTTCTAAAATTACGGGGCCCTTACTGCGCAATCCATGAGTACGAACAAGGGGGCATCATCTTCCTCCTCTTCTTCCCTCTGCTCTTCGATACCGGAGGGGACGGTCTCTTCAGCCGCCAAGTCTTTCCTGGTCTTCTTCGGGGCAGGCTCAGCCATGGAAGTAGAAGAAGGCTCAGCTTGGAGAGTAATGCCATGAGGACGTTTTTACACCGCCTGTCGACGCCTTCTGGCAGACTGCTCCCTGGGTACTGCTACTCTCGGCTCCCCTCTGGCCTCCCTCTGAGCCGCCTGATATTCATCAAGGCCTCGCGAGCGCTTGTTGGACGCCACCTTCTCCTCATAGGACGCATTAATGCTTTTAATGCATGAACGCTCCATTGAGTAGCCAGGCATCTTGCTAGCCTGAAAATACCAGGTGCAGAAGCTAAGGCTTGCATAGCAGTTCGGCGTCTTATGAGGTAAACGGAAAAGAGCCTGTGTCCCCCAGCTACGCTGTAATACCAAGCCCGAGCACCTTCAAACAGATTTTCACTGAAGGCAAGCTGAGCGTTAGGGTTACCGACATATAGTTGGTCATAGCCGAACTGTCAGGCGAAACGATTCGGCATATAAGGCTCAATCGTGCACGAATTCCCTTGCCGGAAGAGCAGATACCCGGGCCGGATATTGATAAGCCACCAGAAGACTCCTGATGGCAGCCTCGTGAAGTCGTCTGGACCCACAATGTCGGCGAACTTATCCCCATAAGCAGCATCTGTAATCTCGGAGAAGCAACGGTTGAGATGATAATTTGAAGCGTTCAGAATACACTTCCGGACGTAGAACATATAGTTGTTGCACCAGCTCGAACTCTCTAGCCGCTGCACAAAGGGGACAAACCCCTCGCATCGGGACACTGGCGTCATCAGTGAGGGGCAGTGCATCACGTACCAAGCCATTAAGTACGTGTAGGGAAGCTCGATCCGAGGGTTAGGGGTCTTCACTCTCGGCCTTCCCTCTGAATCGACCTCCGGTTTACCTTGGGAGTCGACGATGGCCTCCACCCTGCACAGGCTCTGAGTCAGGGCCCGCAACCCGCTTTGGATACCGGCCACCATTGCTGGAAGGAGAGCTATGGACCTACCATAGGCCAGCAGCACCGCCGGATACACCACGTCGGCAACAATCACCTCATGCGGCAGTGTCGGCACTACACAGCGCTTCAACCACAGCATGAGGAAACCCGCCACCAGTGCCCGGTTAGAAATAGGAATCTGGACCTGGTGATGGAAACTTTCAAAAACCGTGTCAGGTTTGAAAGTGTCTTCGTTCGACTCTGTGGTATAAGAACTCACAGAGGCGTCGATTCTTTCGGCGATTTCTTCGTCAGAGCTGGGAGCCAGACTGGTCACTGAGTGATCTTTCTCAGTGATGCCATTAAACAAGTAGCTCGCCCAAGACAGCTGCTTAACTCCCCTAGCCCTCCAGGAAGTTATTTGGCCGCAGATGTGGAAATGACACAGCACCTCCCAGTAGGTCTCATATACACGAGGGCACTCTTTCTTCAAGAGATGAAGCTCCTCAGAGGTGTGGACGTATTCCTCATAAGGAGCATCTCCCATTACCAGCCCTGAGACTTCATATAATTCATGCAGGGCAAGCCCTATTTCTCCAACCGGGGTGAAGAACGTCCCCGTCGAAGGGTCGTAGTGCTCTAGGATCCCGAAGAAATTTTGGGAATTCTGTGGGATGCCATATTGCACAGCCCTGACCGCTTGGTACAGTCCCACCTGGTCCAACAGACCTCCAAGTTCAGCGAGGACAAAGCTCACCATCTTGCCCCACCAGTACTTGTCAGTGGAATGAACCCACCCGAGCGGGCGGAAGTCAGTGGGAAAATCACTCCCTACCTTCATGAATTGATTAATAAAGGTAGTGCTGAGCTGAGGGGTTTCTCCTACTGGGTAATCGGACCTGAATAATCCAGGAAATAAACCAAAGATCTCCCTCCCGTGTCCACCCGAGTGCACCTTCCTGGCGCCCTGGCGCCCAGTATGCCAAGAGAGACACTGGGAACAGATCGGGCAAGATCCCATTCCATTGCCCGAGGGACAGACATGTGCTGAAGGTAAGATAGGGGATACATTCTCTCCATATTTGGAAGAAAGAATTTCCTATCCCCTATCTGGTGAAGCCACTTGTAGTCGCCATCATGCAAGACGTAACCACCCTCACCAATATTGTCGCCAAAGAAAAAGATGGGTTTCTTCAATGGAATGCGCGAATCCGTCTTAAATTCTGCGTCAGTCATAAGTTCCCGGAGTGTCACCATGTCGACTTTGGAGAGCCTCTCCCTTCGCCCCTTCGGCTTATCAGCAGTCACAGGAGCAGTCCTTTGCAACACAAAGGTTAAGTTGCGGTCAGCACCACCTACGTGCCCGAAGTGACACTTCTTGGAGAGAGGATCAGCGGAATATCGCACTGCAAAAAGGAAACGACATTTGATCAGAAATCTGAAAGGAAATGATTAAGTGTTCACTACTCAAACGCAGAAGTAAACTCAGACGCGGCAATCATCAAAATCTGCGTCCAGACCCGAAGATCGCGAGGCTAGCCTGGAGCCCGCGTTTTAAAAATCCGAGACTTATGAAAAATCTCTAAGTACATGGACTCAGAAGCAAGGTTCATGAAGACCAGCGTCTAATTTCACAAGACTCAAGAGTCATAAGAAATCTGCATCCGAATCTTTCATACTTAGAAACATTCTAAGTGTTGAATCCGAAACGCAAGGCTTACTGGGGCCCTGTGTTCAACAAGCAGACGCAGATTCGAGCAGATAAAAGCAGCAAGTGTCATCAAACCTGCACCTTGTTTATCGACTCAAGAGCCGCGTCTGAAGATCAAACATGGGCTCGATCCCGCGTTGGCGGATCAATTTTAAAAGAGGAGTCCGAGAGTTCAGAGAACTCTATAAACCCTTTTAATGGTGGGAATCAAGCCCGATGGCTTTATACCTGAAATAGGGGCTTCCTGCATGGAGGAACTGCCCCTTTGAGTCTCAGCGACGACCGCCCGTGAAGATGAAGCAGTTTGCTTGGCCTTTGGTGCCATTGCGATCAAAGATCTAATGTTAGATGAAGGAAAAGAGGACAAAGGAAGCTCCTTTCTCAAAACCCTAACGGATGCACACGAAGACGAAGGAGAGTCTAATGATGACTCTTGAAAGACTGTTGCCTTTTATAGGCACAGTGATTCGTAAAGATACGCGGCTCTTGGCTCGACGCCCAATTACCGCCTGACGCGTGGACAGCGTATTAAATGCAGCGTGAAGTTCGCACGCCAAAAAGTAGATGTCCCCTCAATTCTACGGGACACATGGCAGCATACTCACGACACAGATTCGCATCCAAGAGTCGCGTCTTCATCTCTAAAGATGCGTCCCTTCGATGGACGCGCCCTTTTAACTCAGCCAAAATCGCGTCTGCCTCATGCAGTAACAGTCGCGTTGTCATCCCTAAAGCAGTATCACCCCTGCGTCCACAGAACTGGCGTGTAGTCCTTGCTTCTGCAATTCAGTTCAAAAGCACACTGGCACAAGCAGACGATTGCCCAACTCTGGTTTAAAGTACACCAACGACAAACTTAAAGCATCGGGGAGGTTTAGACTGTGTATCTAGACACTCCACGCGATCAGTTTTGGCGGCTTCAAAGAGTTCCACAGTACACTCACGAAGACCATAGTCCAGACAAGATCAAGCTCAGAGCATTGTCAGTCCAATCACGAGAAGGGCGAATTCAGCTAAAGTCCAAAGTATTTTGAAATCCGTCCAGCCAACCGCGGAATATCGAAAACTTGGAGGGGGTTATGTAGGCTATCTAAAAATCATTAAAGATAAGTCGTCAAAAGCAGAGTCCCAAACTCCAGACGCCGCGTCTTAGCCGCACCAAGGCGCGAGGGTCGAAACCCGCGTCTCAGCCGCACCAAGGCGCGAGGGTCGAAACCCGCGTCTCAGCCGCGCCAAGGCGCGAGGGTCGAAACCCGCGCCTCAGTTGTAACCGTCCTGGTTTCGGGGCCAATCACGGCCCACATAACGGGAAAAGTTAGCCCCCATTATGGAGTATTTTTAGGAGGCACGTACGCTCCTGAAACCTCTATAAACAGCCCCGTTGCTATGAAGAAGGGGTCAGATTTTCGGAGAGAAGAACTCTGAGAGAAAAAGAGCTTAACTTTAGAGCTTCCAGAGAGGAGGAAAGAGAGTCCAACCCTTCAAACAACTTGCTGCGTACAAGTTAGTCTTTGCTGCCTACAATCTCTTTGAGATTTCTGGCCGACAGAGCTGCGTTACTCCGTCCGCCATCCGAAGAGAAGATCCCCAAAAGTTTTCGACATTCACCCGGTCAACGGAAAATAAGATTCACTTTCCATCGCCACCTGAAGAACCCAGCACTAAACAAAGGGGGGATTCAAGACTCAGCATCTCCCCTCCCTTGTAGTCGGAGTATAAGTTTGTTGTAACCTTTCAATTGATTCAAGGAAATCTTACACCGAACCTCTCTTCTCCGTACCAAACACCATCAACTATCTCTTTCTCTGTGTGTGTGTGTGTGTGTGTTATACACACACACAAATACAATACACGAGTATTCATAAGTGTTTGACTTTACACACATACAAAAGAAATATTGAAAATATTAACATGGATAATTCGATAAAATATTCTTCAGTCTCCTCAACCACTCATACACACAAGCTGGATCTTGCCTTTCTCTCGACCTAAAAAGAGGATTCAATATAATAGGTAAGCTCGATACCTCAGTGAGTAAAGTTTAGCTTAATTTACAATTTATCATGGCATTCTATTGTATAATATATAGAATACAAAGAGATGCGTAATCATACATCTTAATTATTTGTTGAATATAGATGTCTCAACTAGGCTATTAGATTACTTTCAGTCATTATTCAATGTTTCCAGTGTATATTTATATAGAACGGATATCGGATTTTCTTTATAGATCGGGTGAATTAGTACTCTGATATCATGTCAGTATTTATCTATCTTGATATATTTATCACATAATAATCATGATTTATGATATCCACAACACCATACACATGCAACATGCCAATAAATGAATAAGGTACACATAAACTTACACGTATATCACACGTGTATACCATTCGTATTTTTCTTCTTTTGATGAATGGGTACCAAACATATACAGACGTATATCATTCACACTCTCTTTCCATTGACGAATGGATACAATACACGTATATCACACATGTACACTATTTGTACTCTCCTTCCTTTGACAAATGGGTATTATACATATACATACGTATACCATTCGCACTCTACTCCTTTGGTGAATGGATACAACATATTTAACAAGGAATACCACTCGCGCTCTCCTTCCAGCATAAATTTCTACTTCACCATTAACTTCTGCCATTAACTCCTCCAATTCATTATCCGCATACACATATACAATTCATATCCACATATATATAATTATATGTATTTGCACGTACATATATCACCAATCAATCAACTAACAAAATAGCATTGATTACTTGTCAAAAATTAGGGTTTCAGAGAATCTTGTGTACTTTTGGGTCTAGTATTTCATTCGAGAGTTCATGTGTCCAATTCTTTTCAAGTTCCATGTTATTTTCAAGTTCCATGTTAATTGTTCATAGCTTATTATCACTTGTAGCAATTAGTAATTAACAATACTTTTATTCATTCTCAGTCAAGATTTATAAACTAATTTGTTATAATAGTTTTGGTTCAATAACTTGCACTCATCACTTAGCCGATTACTGACTTATCGATTCCTCGATATAAGTATAGTCTGACCGAGTCCCAGAGCAAGTCCCCCTAACATCTTACAATTCAATTATCATTGATCCATGTTTAATATCAAATTAATATTAATCATTATTAAAGGATTTGAATCAAGATACTGATTTTCCCTCGGCAACGATTACCTTTCATTGTCGTGAATCACTCGTGCGTGCACCCACAAACCAGAGTGTCTTGTGCTAGGTGTAGAAATGTAACTCTTATCTTTATGAATCAACGATTCGAGAATCATGCTAATCAGACTTTTGATGAGTAAAATACGGCCTGAAAATCAAACCACGCTCACACGCACGAGCCCACGCATGCGCACCCACACCCGCGAGCCTTGTTGGCCTAGCTTGCTGCCTCCTGCTACTGGTTGCACCACAAGAGAAGGTGTGAAAGGGATAGAAAACAAGAGAGAGTCTAAGAGTGAGAGAGAGTGTGAGAGAGCTTGAGGTAGAGAGAGAGTGTGTATGTACTTCATTTGAATTTTCCTACTTATGTACTTCATTTGAATTTCCCTCATGATTCTAACACATCCACACATTTTTTCCACCCTCTCTTCTAACCAACTGCCTTATGCTTCTCTTAACACTTCATCCTTCCACTAACCCTTTAATTAATACTTGTATTTGTAAGTACATGAAGGTATTGTATGTATATGCCTTGTACTCCCAATGTATGTGTGTGTGTGTGTGTGTGTGTGTGTGTGTGTGTGTATAAGAGAAATGTAAATCAGCTGACACAGGAGGTAACTCCCTCCTATGTCGCACTCAAAAATCGCATTTTTCGAGTGAATTTTCAAGATCCGACCGCACATTATCATCTTCATATTCTAAGATATATATATATATATATTAAAAATCAAGTGATTTGAAGTTCGTTTACTTATTGATCTAATCGTTCCATTTTATTCTATTGTTAAAAAATCGTTAATGTTTGAACCCAAAGAAAATGGAGTAAACAAACTTCAAATCACTTGATTTTTTATATGTATATATCTTAGAATATGAAGATGATAATGTGCGGTCGGATTTTGAAAATTCACTCAGGAAATTGATTTTTGAGTGCGACATAGGAGGGAGTTGCCTCCTGTGTCAGCTGATTTACATTTCTCTCTCTCTCTCTTTCTCTCTCTCTCTCTTTATATATATATATATATATATATATATATATATATATATATATATATATATATATATATATATATATATATATATATATATATATATATATATATCTTATATTTGTATGTCTAGCTTGATTATTCATTTCAATTTCCCATTAATCCTACCAAAATTGTTTTAACACATGAGTAACCGAGCTAGTTATTAGAAATTATTAAAAAAATCAAAAATTAAGACAATAAACCATGATTAATTAGACTGAGTGTTACACCTTGTTGGTTATGCGAATGAAGTTACCAGTATATTAATCAAGTCCTAAGGTTTTACTCCTGTTGAAATATTGTATCTCGAGATAAATTTAGCGGCATTGGAGGAAGTATGTGCTTCTGGTATTTGACATTATCTTAAATTTTGTGAGACGTACTGCAGTTATACACCAAAAGAGATGATAGTGTGGAGAGCATATACGCATGCAACATGCTCAGAGTGGCACTGCACATGTGTAATAATAAGGATTATAGTTAGAGATAATTAGGAAGAATTAGATGGATGGATTATGACAATAACATTTCCTTTTGTTATATGTGTAATATGAACTTTACGCTGAAGTCTTTAACTTATTAATTACATAACACTCCCCTCAAGCTGGAGCATATACATCGTACATACTTGGTTTGTTACAAATGAACTACACCCGAGACCTCTCTAAAGGCTTAGTAAACAAATATGCAAGCTGATTGACAGAACACATATGCTTTGACTCAATAATGCTAGCCTTATACTTTCTCCATACCACATAGCAATGAACTTCAATATGCTTCATCCTCTCATGACATGGTTTTGTTCAATGTAATTAGCCGACCTGTTATCATAATATAGGCTCATTGGAGTCTTTGGCATAAAATCCATCTCGGTCAGAATATCTTGTATTCACACAAGCTCTAATGTAAGATCAGTTATAGCCTTATATTCTGACTCTGTACTTGATCTATAGACATTGCTTCCTACTCTTCCATGACATGGGATTCCCTCTAACAAAGATACAATATTCCGTCGTAGACCTCCTGTCAAGACAACATGCCCAATCTACATCTGAGAAGCCAGTTTATGCGGTTATGACTAGTCTGAATACATAAGTACTCTTCTTGGAACACTTTTTAGATAGTCTTGGGCATAAATCCATCTTGGTCAGGATATCTTGTATCCACACAAGCTCACATGTAAGATCAGATATAGCCCTATATTCTGACTTTGCACTTGATATATAGACACTGCTTCTTACTTTTCGATGACATGGATTCTCTCTCACAAAGATACAATACCCTGTAGTAGACCTTATGTCAAGACACATGCCAATCTGCATCTGCGAAGTCAGTTATGCGATTTTGACCAGTCTGAATACATAAATACTCTTCTTGGAGCACTTTTCAGAGATCATATCCTGACCACAATATTCCAATGACTCATTCGTGGGACTGACATGATCACAACACTAACAAGATATACAATATCTGATCGAGTCATTATCAAATAGTTCAACTTCCTAACTAGTCTCCTATACTTCACTTGGGCTTCCAAGAGCTCCTCTTGATCAGGAAATAGCTTCAAGTTTGGATCCATCAGTATATCTGCAGCTTTACACCCGAGCATACCTGCTTCTGACAAACTTTAAGTGAGATCCTCTTCTTACATCTAGATACCTTAGTCCCTAGAAACCCCAGATCTTTGGTCTAGACTTCTGTTGTAAATGTAATTTTAGGTCACTAATCCCCTGGACCATCTCTTGTAATCAAAATATCATTCATGTAGACCACTAAGAGATAAGTTTTCGCTGATGAATGCAAAAGAGAACCGAGCAATCCTTCGGAGAACAACGAAGACCAGACTCCTAAACGATGGAACCAAATCTAAGTAGGCACAAGGGGATTGTTTCAAGCCATAAAGTGACTTTTGCAGATGACAAACTTTGTCATACTCTCCTGAGCAACAAACCCAGGTGGTTGCTCCATATAAACTGGGTTTGTTGCTCCATATAAACTTTCTCATCAATGATTTTACTAGTAATAAATTCTGAAACAATCGTCTTGAGATTTACCAACTATGACATACTCACAATCTCCCAGCCACCAGCTACTTCACTACAACAAAAAACTCAAGGATCTTCTTGACACAGAACTCTTCAAAACAAAGTACACAACCAACTCATACATACAATTCAAAACACATCTTCCATCAAATCTTGCATCAACCCGCTAACACAACTACAAAAAGAAAAAGAAATGACAATTGGATTTTGTACAATATAAATTGGATTTTGTAGCTAGAATTCTAGTTTAAGAAATCAAAATTTGAATTCCGATCTCAACAAAAAACTTAAGGATCCTCTTGACACATAACACTTCAAAATAAAGTACACAACCAACTCACAAATACAGCTCAAATCACATCTTCCATCAAATCTCTCATCAACCCGCTAACACAACTACACAAAGAAAAATAAATGACAATTGGATTTTGTACAATATAAAGTGGATTTTGTAGCTAGAATTCTAGTTTAAGAAATGGGTCAAAACTTGAATTCCGATCTCATGCAACTGGTCAGAAGATAAACTTTGGAAATTTGGTTTAAAAAAATAATAATAATAAGAGTTGATCGTGGCAAGTTTTTTTTAGTTTTCGAATAGGAACTTCTCTAAGCTATTTTTATTCTTTCGTAATTTCGACATTAAGATAGAATCGCCGAAATATGATGTTAATCCTAATGCACTCCACTAATTAGAACTTGTTAATTCTAAATTTCCTACTTATTTCTAATAAATCTACACACAAAACATAAATTTGTGCTTCTTGTTATGACAAAATAGGTCCACTAATTCGATCAAAGTAATAAATAAATTTAGAACTTATATGGCCCCAAGGAAAAATATTGGACTTCAGTCAGCCCCTGCTCTTTAATCCCATTTTAGTAAAGGACATGATTTTCCATTTAACTCCCTTTCTAACAAGACACTTTTTTTTATACGAAATCGTCATGCTCCGCCTCAGAGTAACTCCTTAAATAATAACTTAGGAAAAAATGCCCAAAATCTAAACTAAATTTCATGAATTACTGTTAATGATGTGTTTGAGAAATCAATAAATTGGGGAATTGAAGAAAGTAATTATATTCTCATTTAATTCCATTTAGATGATCAATTACAGTTTCGAGGTAGTAGTTCTTACTAATCCTCAGACTCTATTCTAATGAGTTAATTACAGAAACACCTTTTGTACTATAGACACTGGAGCACTAACAACCCTTCAACTTTTTTATTAGTAGACAGACCCCTGGCTCCAAAAAAGAAGTTGACTCAGGGGGTCTGTCTAATATTCGGAGCGAAGATATTAGGAGTTAAAAGGTTTGTTTGCTAATAAAAAAGTTGAGGAATTATTAGTGCTCCACTATTTTTAGTACAGAGGGAGTATGTGCAATTAACTCTTTTTTCCTGAAATTATAACTGATAATTTAGTCTTAAAAAACCCGGTGCCTTAATCATGGCACAGGGCCTCCAAAGGCCTCATTTTCACTTATTTTTCAGCAAGATCTTCACAGCTTCAACATACCCTCTCTCAACAGCCAAGTAAAGCACAGACCTACTCTCTCCAGCACTAATTGCTTGCCGAACGCTAAATGCTGAATACTGAATGCTCTCAATAATAACATAAATAGAAAAGAAAAGTTATATCTTTTTTTAGAAGGGGAATAATTTCTTGAATTTGAGACCTCTCATAGTTCTCCTCTTCGGTGTACCAACATTTTCTTTTTTCTATTTTTCCTTTTATTTTGAACTCGCAGAAATTATAGAATAGTGACAGCAACAAGCTGGTCTTACTCTGGAATTTTATATATTTAATATGTTTAACAAAACATTTGCCAAGTTAGTAACCAAGCCCAACTCTGGCTGTGGGCTGGCTAGTGACCCCAATTTCAGTTCAGAATTAACATTCTAATTATTATAATATTAAGCAACATGTTTTTTCCCAAGCCCATTTTCGCCCAAGGCAGGCTTGGGCCATATTCAAGCCCGTTTTAACTCATTAACTGAACGAAATTATCTTTTAAGCTAAGTTTTCTTTAATTATTATTAATTTGTTTTCGACCAATCAACGTACAAGGAAGGAGGAAAAAACCTAAAAGATTCCTCTTGCTATCTTTTCGCGTTAATGAGCTAAAAACCGAGTCAATTAATACTTTTTTTTTATTTGTTTTTAAAATTTATAGCTCAATTTCAAATGAGAGAGAGGCGGTCTCATTGGGCTGCCATAATCTCAATTATTATATTCTGTCTCGGATCCCAAAACCTCAATTTTCAAGAATTATTATGGAAACTATAATCGAGATGACACATCCCCATACAATCCAACCTGTCAATTTTCCTACTTTATCAATCCTATCCATTTTTGCATGCAATATTGCTATGAACCATCTTTCCCTTCATCATCCTTCTTGTTTAGCATCATACATTCCCAATTCTTCCTTCCTTCTCTCTGCGAGAAAAACACCAAAATTCCAATAAATAAGGGCAAAGAAAAAGCCTATTCCAAGTTCCCAACATCTACAAAATGGGAGAAGAAAACAAGAATTACTCTTACAAGAAGATCAATCCAAGCTCCCTCCCCGTTCTCATCCTAATTCCCGTTGTAATAATCAGTAGCTTCTTGTTCGTGCCTGGTTTCTTCTTCTTCACTGGTGAGCCCCTCCTCTCCTTTGCGATCAAGTAGTTTTTTTAAGGGCTTTCGAGTTTGAGGCCTTCGTTCTTTCTCTTAAAAAAATATGTATATATGTGGATATATCGTAATCATGACTATAGCATCTCTTTCTACTTCTCCAATATTGTAGGAAGTTTCATCCAAGAAGGCCATGAAATTGGTACCAAGAGTAAAAATGATGATGCAAGTGCTCGATGCTCGACAATTGCCAACAACAGCATCTGCTGCGACCGGACTGACTACCACAGCGATGTCTGCTTCGCGCGAGGCGACATCAGAACCCACCCTTCTTCCTCCTCCATCCTCCTCTTCTCGCCCAACACCAGCTCTTCTTCTTCTTCTTCTTCGGCCGAGGAAAAGATCAGGCCGTACACGCGCAAATGGGAGTCCATCATCATGGACAAAATCCCCGAACTCCGCCTCAAAATCGTCAATCCAAAGACTTCTTCTTCTTCTCTCCACCATTGTGATGTCAGACACAATGTCACGGCCCTCTTCTTCTCTCTCGGAGGCTACACCGGCAACATCTTCCACGCATTCAGCAACGGCCTAGTTCCCCTCTACATCACCTCTCAGCACCTCAATCGCCAAGTGGTATTCTTCGTGCTCGAGTACCGTTACTGGTGGTACACAAAGTATCAAGAGATTCTCTCCCAGCTCTCCGACTACCCTCTCATCGATTTCTCCAACGACACAAGAACACATTGCTTTCCCGACGCCATAATCGAGCTCCGATTCCACGACACCCTCGCAATCGACCCATCTCGAATGAGAGACAACAAGACCATCATCGATTTCCACAACATGCTCGACAACGCGTACTACAGTGTGAGGGGCAGGAAACGCAGTCACAAGCCGAAGCTCGTGATCGTGGCCCGGAAGGGGACGAGGGCGATAGAGAACGAAGGGGAGGTGGTTGATTTGGCGAAGGAGGTCGGGTTCGATGTGGAGGTGCTGAGGCCCAGGAACGCAATGTCACTCTCCAGAATTTACAAGTCGCTCAGCTCTTGCGACGTGATGATGGGTGTTCATGGGGCTGCGCTCACGCATTTCCTCTTCATGAGGCCGGGCTCTCTGTTTATTCAAATTGTGCCGGTTGGGCTCGACGAGCTGGCGCAGCTCTGTTTCGGCACCGCGGCTGTAGGGATGGGATCAAGTATGAGGAGTACAAGGTGCTTCCGGCCGAGAGCTCGTTGTATCGAAAGTATGGCGAATGGGATCCAATTGTGAGGGATCCGGAGAAGGTGAAGGCTAAGGGGTGGGAGGTGACCAAGGAAGTGTATCTCGAAGGCCAGAATGTGACGCTGGATATTAGTCGGCTTAGGTACCGTTTGGTGCAAGCATTTCAGCTTGCATTCCGACAGAGGAGCCAACAAGTCTAGTGAAGTTTGATAGTAAAAAATATTTGCTGAGGAACTCAAAATAATTTTATTGTTTTATAGTTTTTAATATATTGAAATGTTATACTGTTTTTTTATTTCTACATCATTTTATTTATGAATACAATCTTGCATGCATTATGCATTGTTGTGTATGATTATTGCATTGGCCTCGGAGAAGTTTTATACTCTGCCTTGACTCTATGCTTCGGTTTAGATAGTTAGAATAAAACTGGTATTAAGTATATGGATCAAATAATTTTTGCAAGTTTTAAAAGCAATCGTTTCCTCATGTGGCCACACGGTAAGTTGTTGGGTTTGCTCCTCAATGGGCACTGATTCGAATCCCTGAGGAGTCACATATGTGAATATAATCTAATGTGTATAGACTAGTGGTTAACTGGGAGCATCTTCTCAAAATGATCTAAAAGTAATCTTTGATTTGTTATGGCTAGATCATAGCTATTTCAAGATTTGATTTCATTGTCATGTATGATTAGTCTGAATATTTATGCAATTATGAGCACGCTGAATTCTTATTGATCATAAAGGACATAATCTCTTGATATATCAACGTGAATTTTTTTTTTTTATAGCTTGTCCTTTTGGTAAAATCCCAATTAACTATAAAATCACTGATTTATGCCATAAAAAGACGCCGACGGACCTAGATGTATATAGCTTGTCCTTTTGGTAAAATCCCAATTAACTATAAAATCACTGATTTATGCCATAAAAAGATGCCGACGGACCTAGATGTAGGGGGCTACCGGACGCGGATATCCACATTCGAATCCGCCTCCAATCCGGATACAGTTATTATTTTTTCACATCTGTTAATATTCGTATTCGTATCCATATCTGAAAGTTAGGTGCGGATACGGATATGGTAAAAGTAATATCCTATTTGTATCTGATCCGATATCCGAATGTTGGGTACTTGATAATGATATCTATACGGAAGAGACTATTCTTCAACACAATACGGTATTAGATTTTGATATTTTGAGTTGGTGAAAAAATAATAGTGAAAAGTATTTGATTCTTAAAAGAGTAGCACGAGATATTTGAGTATTTTGTTATCAATCATGACATCGGAATTAATATTTAGCATTGGGGGTAGTGTAATCCATTGCTATAGAAGTCGAATGATAATGGATGCAGCGGAAGTATTGATATGTACACAATAATATCATAGTATGTGTCACATTTAGTATTATTGTAAATGAGATAAAAAGTAATATAAGTATATCTGTCTAGTTTTTCCTTAAATGTGTCCACTTTTACATATTCGATTAGTATTCGCATCCGATCCACTAATATCCGATCCATATCCGATATCCGAGTTTGGCCGATACGAATATCTTTTTTTCATATCTGCCAATATTTGTATTCGTAACTATATCCGTATCTGAAAGTTGGGTGCGGATACGGATATGGTAAAGACAATATCTGATCCGTATCCGATCTGATGGCACCCCTACCTGGATGAATTGATGAAAAATAGCAAAGGGTGGCGCACTGGCACCGACAATCGATGATAATGAGCCAGGGCTGGACCAAACATTGGATTGGCCCCGGCTCTGGCCTGAAAAAAATTTGGCAACTTGATTTCGACCCCAACCCTGGCCCTGGGACCCATCAAACGACCTTAGCCCTAGGCTTTCAGGCTGGCCCTGTGGCTTGTTAATTTTGCTTCTTTTTTCTTGTCTTTTTTTAAGGAGAAACGGGACCAAAAAGTCCATTTCGAAATATATTAATAAAAGAAAATATAGATATAGTAGGAACCCTCAGCAAGCGAGGAAAAGATAACCAAAATGAAACAAAATCAAGAAACAAAAAGGAGAGAAACAACAACTTCCAACTAAACAAAGAATTTTTGCCCGAGGTCAGAGTAGAAAAAGAGCCCGCTGAGAGACTTCTTCTGTTGAATGTAACTTCTAATTGAAGATTCTCGAGTTACGTTCAATCCAAATTAACCAAACTACGGCTTGAGCATGAATATTCCATATCTTCTGAGCCGCTCCACGGATACATGAACTCCTCCAGCCTCCCCACATGTGACGAAGAGAGGTGGGCCATGTTGATAATTGCAAATGGGTCGCAATAGGACACAGATTCCCCAGGCAAACTCGCAGTAGAGAAATAGGTGAGAAGTGGACTCTAGATGATTACCATAGGATATTCATAACATCATCAGCCGATTATGACGTCTGTGTAAGTAGAGGCTTGTTGGTAGTATATCGAGGGCTGCTAACCAAGTAGTAAGCTTTATCTTGAGAGGCGTCGCCGCCTTTTAGAGAATATTCGCAGCTTTGTCCTATGACTGAGAAGGTTGCAATAACTGATACTGGAAGCAAACAGTGAAGCTGGTACTAGAGCCGTCTTCCAAGTCACCCAATGTAACTTTTGGCCCTAGATGTATGTATCGCATGTATCAATATTTGATATGACTTGCGTATTTGGTTTGGTCTTTTTAGTAGTTAGATTGAACCGATTTCAACTCCAGATATTATTTTTTAATATTTAAGATTTTTCAGATTTTTCTAGAATTTTCTAGATTATTTTGAAAAATTTTCGAATTCGGAATGACCGATACCGATATTCGGCTCTAGGATTTTTAATTCACAAATAGAGTTAAATTTTTAGAATCTACTTTCAAATTATTTTTCAAAATCATATTTTCTATTTAACTGCATTTTAATTTTCTGAATTAGTCAAAAATCTGGCCAATTCGGTGTCGACCGGTATCACTGATGGACTTCAGGATTTTTAATTTGCAAGCGATACTAAATTTCTTGAATCTGATTTCATATTATTCCTCTGGGTAATATTTGCTATTTTACAGCATTTTCGAAAACTGTTTTAAACTAGTCAAATTTTACTGGGTTAAATAATATTATTTAAATCATTTTTTATTTTATTTTCTTCTTCTCCAATCATTTTCTTTCCTTTTTCCTCAAGCCATCGACATTTCTCCACCTTCTTTCTACCGCCTCTCTCCCTTTATTTCTTTCTCTCCCTCTCTCTCTCTCTCTCTCTCTCTCTCACACACACACACTCTCTCTCTCTCTCCATCTCTCTATCTCACTCTTTCTCACTCTCTTTCTCTCTCACCCCAAATCACAGCCGCACCCACCCTCACCACCGCTTCCCTTGCCCACCTGGCCATCGATAGGCCACCCCGCTGGTTCTCTCTTTCTATCTCTTTCTCACTCCCACTCTCTCCTACAACTTCTCTCTCTCTCTCTCATCATCACTCTTCAAACTCACTCAATCCCTCATCATACTCTATCTTTTCTCCACCGACTAGTGATCAGGACCGCAGCCAGCCGTCGTGCCCAGGCTGGGTCAATAGTCCACTTCCCTGCTTTCTCCTTCTTTCTTCTCTTTCTTTTTATCTTTTCTTTCTCTTTCTCTTTCTCTTTTCTTTTTCTTTCTCTTTCATCTTTCACTTCCCTCTTTCTCCCTCCTCCTCCACTCCCACTGTCACCTGTCGACCAGCCGGCCAGGGCCGCCATGCCACTGCTGGTCAGCGCCGCTACGTGCCAGTGACTCCTTCTCCACCTGCTTCTCCCTCTTCACCTGCTTCTCCCTCTTTCTCCATCAATCACTCTCTCTCCTTTTATTAGGTCCCAATGCAACAAACCCAATAACCATTTACCCTTAACTCATCACATATTACATTTGGATTTGGGTTTTGGATTAAAACCTGACCGATTAGCAATCCGAACCTAGGAAAGTGTAAATTACAGAAAACCCCCTGATGTAAAACATTACATTTTAATATTATTAAATTACAAACCTAACACATTCTATATTTTTAGTGTTCAGATGATATCTTGAGCATTCGGAGTCTGATCTGGACAATGTGAGTGTTTTTCTTTTATAAATTATATTTTATCATGTTTAACGAAATTAATTAATTTCTTTATGTAATAAATAATGATTGTCAGTAAACCATTGTAAATATTATTTAATAAATTGTAATTATCATAAAAATCACTGTAATTAGAATATGATGAATTCTCTTTAAACATAATCAATAAAATAATAATTTATTTTGTTTCTTGATTTAATATAAATATAGGTGATTATCTAAATGTCGAGCAAATATTAGACGGTGGATTAAAGAAATTCTAAATTAATAAGTTAATAATTTTAATAAATAAATTAATAAATAAATTGCTAATTTTCAACATAATTGTGAAGATTCTGAAAATAGATAACGTAAATAATCTCTTTGTAGCAACCATATTAATAATATTGATATAGTTATAACAAACAATTATTTATTAACACCTCTTTGTCTGACTTATCATGCCACTGTTATTTGACTCATGACACTGATCTACTGGACACCGGTATTTACATATTCCCGAATCACTTTACAAGAGTTACCGTTACATGCATATTCATGTACTCCGGTTCACAAATACTCCGTAACAATAGACATTGTTATTTCATGTATTTGTATCACCGATTACACAGAGACACTACACTTATATTTCATGTACTTATATCATCATTACACGAGTACTCTACACTATGATTGCATGTATTTGTCACATGGATTCACTTGTATACATGCTTGATTGTTTCAGTATTTTTGTTACATGGATCATTGTTCATGTTACCTGGATTACATTACTTGAATATTCATGTACTCCTGTTATGTTGTATACTTGTTCATGTTACCGTATTAATGATAAATTCTATTAACTTGTTACATGTTATAAACATTGTTATTTAGCCAACCTACATGTATCTTGGTAACCCTGTTATTAGCACAGTCACACTAGCATCCTGCGGAACATGTGTAGAACTAAGTGCCACACGGAGCAAAGTGTCACATCACACCTATACATGGTGGGGACCACCTCTTAAATTTGTGGGGGGCACATCTAGAATCCTCACTTTGCCTAGTATTAGGTGATGAGGATGTCTCTGATGCTCTTATTATAGATATTGTTATTGATCAAACTCAGTACTCTTGTTATTTGATATACATGTTATATGTACGGTCATGCTAGTTTTCGACACAAGGTGTGTGGAACTAAGTGTCACACGGCATAAAGTGCTACACCATATATATGGTGGGGGCCACCTCTTAAATCTGTGGGGGGCCACATCTAGAATCTCACATCGTCGGTTGTTGGTATCATGGAGATGTCCTCAGAGCACTAGTTATTCAGACCAAATACATGTTACATTTAATAACCCAACAATAATGACGTCAGAAATGCTTGCTATTTGGGCACTCTCTCGTTCGAATAATGGTACTCGTAGCTATGTTCGGATGAGTTCAGCTGGAGTACGAGTTTCAGTATGAACTATCAGTAGTACTGGAAGATATTGACTAAAATATTAGGTGGTACTAATTGTTATTACTGTGTAAATAATATGATTTACTTGATACATGTATATTATTGTCCATTTATACTTGTTACACTTCTTAATATCTTATTGACCATCTGTCACATGTATACTTTGCACTTCATGTGAAGGCAAACTATTCATCATGTATATGTTTACTCTGTATTCCATGTATTCCCTATTACATATAATTTCTTCACGATAGTATGATTATTCTGCGTACTTTACATATAATTTACGATACCATCATGCTACTGTTACTATAGTTTAAATAATAAATATAAAATAATAAAACTTGATATATGTTACTTAACAAGTTGATTTTATTGATATATCATTAAATATTGTATCGCATTACTTAGATTGATAATAACATAAAAGTGGCATACATAACTCCTATTGATTATAATAACATAATAATATAAATTAGGTGATATATAGGACTCTTCTCGATGATGTTAATTGATATTAATGTTATAAAGTTGGAAATATTATAGAAATAATATCGTTGTAACATGAATGCTAAGTATTAATATTATTAATGTGCATATACAATTATTGAACTATAGATATTGATTGTTAGTATAATTATATGGTATTATTGTTAAGAAATATGTATTATATGTTATAGTGATTGTAATACTATTATAGTATATTATTGTTGTTTCTTTCATTTTATCACTTACTAGGTCGCTTTCTAACGACTATGAGCTTGCATGCCCATATTAGAGATCTGAGGTATCGTGGTATCTGATGTTTCCTAGAATATTGTTAGGAGACCCGACCCTTTATTATTCATAGGTATTTTTATTATTTTTTCAGTACTTCTATATTTATTCCTATTTTCATATCTATCATGGCCACTATCCTTTTTTTGCAGGTATTCTTGTACTTATTTAAGCTGAAATATTCGTGTATAATGTATTTATTTCCTGTACTGATGCTTAGTATATACACGTGAGGGTATTTTCGTCCTGCATATATACGTCGTAGTAACGTCTCCATACCTATAGAATCGGGATGTTACACCCGATCTGAGACATCCTAGAATGTGTGGCACCGGAGGGTACAAAGAAGAGCGGGTAAAATTTGTAGCCTTGCACGATAGAGGGTGGTGAAAAGTAAGGGCCCAATCATTGTTTTGAATTCTTGAACTAACCTAAGCGTCCGCGTCTGAGGCCGTCTCAAAAAGACTAGGATAAGCATGAGCAAGGGGAACCTCCCAATCCAACAATCCTTTCAGAATCTAACTATAGCTTTGCTCCTATAACTTAATTGAAGTCCAATTTGAAAGTATTTGTTGTTCTATGGACCCCATGCCAGAGCGGGGATATGCATCTCAGAATCTTATCCTACAAATCCAAAGACCTTATTTACTGATAATAATTGTAGTGGACCACTTGAACCCATGGGGATTGATGATTAGACAAAAGTTTCCACCGCCATTTTAATAAAAGGGAGATAATGAAGTCTCTCAACCGATGAATACTAAGGCCACCAGCACCGGAGAAGAGCAGATAACATCCCAACTAACCAAACATTTCCCTCTAGTGACAAGACTATCCATTTCTTGAAAAAAGCATGCCTCAGACGATCGATGTAATCAATAACCCATTGTGGAAGCAAAAAGAATGACATGTAGTAGAGCGGTAGGCTAGTAAGGACCGAATTAACAAAGATTACTCTACTCCTACGAGATAAAGTATGACCTACCAAGTAGCTAGTCTCTTATCAATTTGGTCCACAATGGATTGCCATTCAATTTTGGGTACTTAAGAGCCAAGCAGAGGTAGGTGGAAGGAAACTTCCCATATTATAGTGGAGCAGACTAGAGACCTGAGCCAAGGCCAATCTTGGTAGACCAACTTGGTAAATTGATAAGTTATTGAAGTTGATTGAGAGCCCAGAGATTAGTTCAAACATATAAATCAATAACTTAACTCTCTTTATGGAAATAAGATGGGGGTAGAAGTATGACAGTGTCTTCTGCATATTGCAAACACGTAATCCGTGGGTTCCAAGGTCCAACTCTTTGAACAAATCCTCCCTCCTACGTAAGCTTCATGATGCGAGAAAGGACATTCACTCTAAGAATAAAAAGATAAGGGGAGAGGGGGTCTCCCTACCTCAAATCACGTTTGCATTGGAAAGGGACTCCTGGATTACTATTGACAAGGACAGAGGAGAAACTAGAGCTAAGTAAGGAAGAGATCCATCCACACCATCTTTCACCAAAACCTCAAGCTTGGAGAACTTTGAAAAAAAAAAGACCAGTCTATCAAAGGCCTTCGCAAAATCTAGCTTGAGAATGAAAGCTGGCCACTTATGCTTATCAAAGATGTCATGATTTCTTAGGCAGTGACTGTACGCGCCGGAAAAAGAAAGAAGGATCGCTGTAAAATTTCCTTGAATCAGATGAAAGATTACAACAAAACTGTTTTTTCAGTTACAAGGGAGGGATGATGTTGAGTCTTGAATCCTCCCTTTGTTTAAGGTTGGGTTCTTCAAGTGGCGGTGGAGAGTGAATCTTGTTCTCCGTTGACCGGATGACCGTCACGACCTTCGGGGATCTTCTCTTTGGCTGGTAGAAATAGTAGCACAGCTCTGTCTAACAAAACTCTCAAAGAGAAGGTAGGTAAAGAGCAACTTGTACGCAGCAAGCTTGCTGAAGAGTTGAGCTCTCTCTTGTTTCTGCCGTGTCTCTGTGTGTATTATCTTCTGGATGTCGTCCTTCCTGTCCCTCTGTCTGTGATCTGATCGACCCCTTTCTTCATAGCGACTGTGCTATTTATAGAGGCATCAGGGGTGAACGTGCCCCCTGAAAATGCTCCACAACGAGGGGCTAACTTCCCCACTACATGGGCGGCGATTGACCCCATAACCAGGGCGGTTGTAACCGAGGCGTGGGTTTCAACCCTCGCACCTTGATACTGAGACGCGGGCTTTGGGCCCTCGCGTCTTGATGTTGAGACGCGGGCTTTGGACCCTCGCGCCTTGAGGTCGAGACGCGGGCTTTGGACCCTCGCGCCTTGATGTTGAGACGCGGGCTTTGGACCCTCGCGCCTTGATGCTGAGACACGGGTGTCGTGCCCTCACGCCTTGATGCTGAGACGCGGGTGTCGAGCCCTTGCGTCTTGATGCTGAGACGCGGGCGTCTAGCCCTCGCGTCTTGATGCTGAGACGCGGGCATCTAGAACTCAAAACTCTGCTTTTTTAATGGCTTGTCTTTCAGTGATTTTTAGACAGCCTACAGAACCCCCTCCAAAGTTTTTGACATTCCGCAGTTAACTGGGACGGATTTCGAAATACTTTGGACTCTAGCTGAGTTCACCGTCATGACTGGACTGTTAATGCTCCGGGTTTGATCTTATCTGGAATATGGTCTTCGTGAGTGTACTGTGTAACTCTTTGAAGCCACCAGAGTTGATCGTGTTGAGTGTCTAGATACACAGTCTAAACCTCCCCGATTGCTTTTAGTCTGTTATGGGTGTGCTTTTAAGCCAGGAGTGGACGGTCGTCTGCTTGTGCCAGTGTACTGTTGAACTGATTTGCAGAAGTAAGGACTGAACGCGAGTTCTTTTGAAAAGCAGAGATGGTACTGCTTTAAAGATGCGACTTTCATGGGGTGCGTCTTTTGGCAATGGAAACGCGACTGATATTTCATCAGGCAGACGCGAACTTCGGAGAGACGCGCCTCTTTGGAATAACGACGCGACTTTCTGGACGCATTTATGGCGGTGCTGACGGGGCACGTCCATCGAAGAGGCGCGGCCGTTGGGTGCGAATCCGTGCCATGTCATGAGTGCACTGCCAGTTGGCCTGGGGAACCGACTGGACATCTCTTTTTGACGCGCGAACTTCCCGGTACATTAAATGAGCTGTCCACGCGTCAAGCGATGACTCGATGCCGAACCACTCGAGCCACGCGCCGAGTATCTTTGCAAATCTTTGTGCCTATAAATGGCAACAGTGAGAGAGACATCTTCTTCTTCTCCGAGCGCATCTGTTTAGGGCTTTCAAGAAAAGATCTTTCTCTGTTCATCACGTCTCATTTCTCCTTCCATCATCGGATTTTCGATTAACGATGGCACCCAAGGCCAAGTCAACCGCATCATCTTCAAAAGCGGCCGTCACTGAGACCCAGAGGGGTGGTTCCTCCGTGCAGGAAGCCCTTATCTCAGGTATAACGCCTACCAGGCTTAATTTTCGCCATTTAGAAGGGCTTATGGTAGAAGGGTTATGGAGTTCTTATGACTCTAAAGATTCCTTTTCTGAAGAAGAAACGCCAGCGCGGATTCGAAATCGTGTTTGATTCTCAGACACGGTCTTTGAGTTAACAAACAAGGCGCGGTTTTGATGACCCCGCTGCTTTTATTTGCTTGAGCATGTGTTTATTTGTTGAACACAGGGCTCCAGTAAGCTTTGCATTCCGGACTCGTCACTTAGAATGTTTCTAATTGTGATCAATCCGGACGTGGACTTAATTCTCGCGTCTTGCGATGTCAGACGCTGGTTTATGAGAAGACGCGATGTTGGGTCTTTGACTCGGTGTAAAACCTGTCATCATCCGTGCAGACACAGCTCCAAGACATTTGTGAATGTGATAGGCCTTCTCTGCTGAAGATATACACCTCAGGACGCAGCTTTGTGTGTTTTCCCACTGAGACCCTCAGAATGGGTCCCGTTTGCTGAGGGGACGCGACTTTGAGTCACGCGGACAGTCCTCCGGAACGCAGGTGGATGCCATTCAATCTGCAAAGGAACGCGGGTTCCTGGACGCAGCTTTCATGCCTACGTCTTGGTATAACTTTCCAGGCGTTACATGCAGCCTGTAATAAAGATTTTGTGAGATCTTTAAACGTCAAGTCTTCGTTGACGATTGGGAACCCGCATCATCCGTTGTTTCCCGAAGCGGTTGTCCACGCGTCGGTTCTTCATTGGGCTTAGGCGTTAATGCCTTTTAATGCCAAACCGGCGCTGGCGGTTGGAGACCGACGTCTTCGACGCTTCCCGAAGCGACGCTCCACGCGTCAGCCTTCCATTGGACTTTGACAGTCGTGCAGTCATTAAGGCCGACGGTTCTGATTAATGAACCATTAATTATGGTTATTATGGGCTGCCTATAAATAGGGCTCAACCTCTCCCTTTAACAGTCCATACTTAGACTGTTTTCTTTTGAGAGCGATTGCTCTGAGAAATTCTGCCTTCCTCAGAGTCTCTAACAGGGATCCGCCTCCATGGATGAAGATGACCCTATGGATGAAGATGACCCAGAGCTTTCATGCTTCTGTTTGGTCTCTTAGGAGATTACCACTGTCAAGTGATTTCAATCACAGAAAGCGTCTCCTTGATCATCTTTTATGTCCGCGCTTCGATGCAAAGAGTTCAACTCTTAATACAGGCCTCTGCGGGTATGCCGTCCCGACTTGCCATGATATTTTTAGTCCAACCATGTTTGCATTTTGACATCTCTTAAAGAGATATCATCATCTGGATTTTCCCATGAAGTCTTATTTGGTGCATTCCTTTTCTGGAATTTGCGCCATCTGACTTAAACTTCTCTGGACGCGAGTATAGAGGTCTTTGGCACCTGGCCGCTGGCTTTGCACGCAGAGCTCGCGTCTTGAGGCCGCTGACTTGGAAGAACTTCAATTCGGGCCGAAGGTTTCGAGCCTGAATTTTGCAACTCCTGTTCATTCAACAGGGAGATGGCAATTTTTTTGGCGTCTGAGTCTTTTCGTATCGCGTTCTTTAGGCGCGGATGTAAGACGAGACTGCGTTCGAATTCTGTGTGTATCACAGTTTTGATCGCGTCTGTTTCTGTCGCCGTGGCAATTTGGCTCACTGCACGGGTCATTCCTGCGTCTGCAGTCTTCAGCAAATGGCTGCGTCTGTCACTTAGTTTTTTCTGTCGAATTATACTGAGCTTCAGATTTTCTAATTTCTTTGTTTGCTTTTTGCAGGTAGGCTCGATCGTCCTTTTTCAGGTTTGCTGGGTCCCTGGGAGAATATTTCGGCTGGCGAACTTGATCAATGTTCGTCCACAAGGGAGGAAGTCATGGACCTCGTCGTCCACAAGGGAAGAAGTCATGGTCCTCGTCGTCCACAAGGGAAGAAGTCATGGTCCCTGACGAGAACTTAACCCTCGCCAAGATCTCCTTGGATTCAATGCACCAGTCATGCTTGCTGGCATGGGATGGTCAGAGTGAGTATAGCGGCGGGGGGTTGCGGTGGATATAGTGGTGGATAGTATCCCCTGTGAGGTCTCAGAACCTCCTCTCTTACCCCAGAAGTGACATCGAGGAAACTCTATGCTCGTTGGATGACCTTCTGGCGGAAGAGATGTTCATCAACGAAGGATTGCATCCCGCCACTTTGATGGTCAAGTGGAATCGGAGGATTCTGCTGCTATCAGACCTCAAGAACACCATTACTCTTAGTCAACAGGGGCTCTTTCGATGTTCACGTCATGCACCATAGTGCAATCGGCTCCAACCGTCGTCACCGTGTCCAATCTTGGCTTGGCGTCCTTCAAAATATTCTGTACTTGGAATCACACGCAGCTTTGAGGAGTGAGTGCGACCTCTTAGAAAGAGAGGGACTTCTTTGTACTCCTTAATTGTAACACTCAATCTTATTGTATAAGAGAGCGTTTTGTATCACTTTCATATGCCTGGATATAAATAAAAGTGACACTTTTCTTTTTGCCTCTTTCATTGTCTTGAACTTTTTGTCCTCAGTTAGACGCATAGAAGCAAAGACTCTTTGACTTTGTCAAAATTATGATGGTAATCTTAATAAGTCAAATTTTGTAGGGAAAGATCCTATTTCAGGAACTTTCACAATACTGTCAGAGGTGTAATATTAACTTGACAGAGATGAAATAATTTTTGGTGGACCTGCCACTTTATAAGAGAAAGTGACAGGTGGAACATGTACCCCCAAGGAAGGTGAACTTTTATCAAGTGTTTGGGATTAACTTGATTAAGTTCAGCTAGGGAGTTGATAGAAACACTGTTAATGGTGTAGTATTAACCTAACAATATTTTTAGGTAGACCTGTTATTCTGTTGAAGAGAATAGCAAGTGAATCTAGATTCGGAGGGAATCTAAGAAAGTTTGTTACCGTTAGAGGTGTGATATTAACTTAACGGGTTGAAAGTGGTCTTGTCAGAAGTGTGATGTTAACTTGACAAGGATGTGAGTCAGAGGTGTGATATTAACTTGACTCAGAAGCATTTCAGTTTTATTTGGAAAAACTGAAAGTGTCACTGTCATAGGTGTGATGTTTAACTTGACAGTGAGGGTAATGCTAGAGATGTAATGTTGAACTTGGCATTGGTCATCTCGGCTTGGATAAGGAAGTCGAGGAAAAGTCATGGCCATAGGTGTATTGTTAAACCTAGCAATGATTTAGATGCTAGAGGTGTAGTGTTAACTTGGCATCATTCGTTTCAGCTTCAATACGGAAGTCTGAAGGAAAGTGACTGTCAGAGGTGTAATATTAACTTGACAGAAGCTTGGTGTACTGTTTAGAGGTATAATGTTAACTTAAACAGTAATTTTGTCAGAGGTGTGATATTAACTTGACAAGACGTGGCTCGTGCCAAGAACAGTTTGAGGACCTGTCATTCTATTAATGAGAACTGACAGGTGGAATTTGAAGTGCCAGAGGTATAGTGTTAACTTGGCAAATTTGAAAGTTTGCTACTCCCTGAAGAGTTGACAAAACACAGTTTGTACTCAATAAGGAATATTGAAATTTTTCATTACCAGAGGTATAGTGTTAACTTGGTAATGATTGCATTTTGTAGACCTACCATTCTGTGGACAAGAATTGGTAAGGGGTTTTGGAGGAAAGAGTGGAACCAAGTCCACTTAAGATTTTTAGCAAACCCTCAGCTATCAACGGATTTGAGGTGCCTTTACCAACTACCGTTTGAATTGGGCTAGCCATGCTATTCCCCTCAGCATGATGAGTTGTCGAAGACTTATGTTGGGCTTAGAAGCCAACATTTTCCTCTATCCTTAGCCGTTGAAGGCATCGGATGTTAATGAAGAAACTCTTCTTGTTTTGATCAGAGGTGTATTTTTAACTTAATCAGCGGAAGAATACCATTAAGGATAATATTTCTTCAAAAATCTGCCATTGATTGGCATCATTAGTGTATCGCCATTTGAGGTTATGAGGCGATACGATCCATTTGAGTAGACTGACTCTACTACAAATGGTCCTTCCCATTTGGGCTGAAATTTTCCTTTTGTCTTATGCGTCATCACCATGGGTCTTCTGACGGCTAAGACAAGATCGCCTTTCTTGAAAGTTCGCACTTTAACTTTCTTGTTGAAGGCTTTGGTAATTCGAGCTTGGTAAAGTTGTTGGGCCTGTAAACGCTTATCGTCTAAGGCCTCCAATTCCTGGAGTCGCTGTCGATGCTTCTCCTCAGTTGTCATCTCTGCTGTCAAGGCGACGCGTAAAGACGGAATTTGGATTTCCAGTGAAAGTACGGCTTCACATCCGTATACCAAAGAAAATGACGTGGCTTTAGTTGGGGTTCGCACAGTTGTGCGGTAGGCCCATAAGCATTCACCTAGTTTGTCATCCCAGTCCCGTTGACTTTTTGAGACAATTTCTTAAGAAGCTTGCCAATGGTCTTGTTGAAAGCTTCTGCGAGGCCGTTAGCGGTAGGATAGTATGCCGTTGAGGACACACTCTGGATTCTAAACTTAGCGCAGAATCTCTGGAACGCCTGGCTGATGAACTAGGGTCCATTGTCGTGGACAATTCACCGAGGTACACCGAAACGGTAAATAACGTGATGTTTCACGAACTTGATCACGTTAGATGATTTTACCTCCTTCAAAGGAATGGCTTCGCCCACTTAGAGAAATAATCGGTTATTGCCAAAATGAACCGATGTCCTTTTGATGATGGTGGGCTAATAGGACCAACCACATCCATCCCCCACATTTCAAATGGCCAGGTAGAGGTCGTAGAGTGGAGGTACCCTGGTGCTTGATGGATGAAATCGCCATGCACTTGGCAAGCGTGACATCTTTTGGCATAGGCGACGGCATCGGCAATCATCATGGGCCAATAGTAACCCAATCTTTGGAGTCGATGTGCCAGTTTTGGGCCAGGTTGATGGGCTCCACACATACCATCGTGGGCTTCTTTCAATACCTCTTGGGCTTCTTTTGGTGAGAGGCATCGGAGCAAGATCCCGTCATGCGATCAACGATACAATGTTCACGTAATCGCATTATAATAGAATTTGGGGGCTTTCCTTCGAATGGCAGCCGCCTCTTTGGTGTCCTCAGGAAGGATGCCGTATAAGACGTAATCAATGTAGGGAATCGCCAGTCTCTAGGCTCTGGACCGGTCGACGCTTCAAGGACTTCTTCGCTGTGACGATCTCCCGTTGACCCCGGGTAGTCTTCGAGAGCGATTCTCGGACAATACAGGTCGTGGCTGTAGACGAATACCTTCTCCATTGCTCCAGCTGGAAGAGCTAAGGAGGCAGCGAGGGATGCGAGTGCATCTGCATGTGCATTTTGCCTGCGCGGTACATGGTCGATGTAAAAGTTTGAAAACCTCTCGGCCATGTGGATAGTTGCGTTGTAGTAGGGTACTAGGTCTTCGTGTCTGGCTTCGTACTCCCCGTGAACTTGGCTGACGATGAGTTTAGAGTCACCGTATGCCTCAAGATTTTTAACACTAATCTCATCGGCGAATTGCATCCCAATTAAAAGAGCGTTATATTCTGCTACATTGTTGGAATAAGGCTCAGTTAATGAGACAGCTCGGGGAATCACATAATTCTGTGGGAAGACGAGTACTACTCCTACCCCCGCTACTATGTGTCCTTTTGGGCTTGTTCTCGATGCACCGTCGAAGAAAAGTTGCCACACTTGACTTTCGAACGATGTCTGAGTCAGCCAGACTTCGGCGACTTCATCTGGGAGATCCTCGTAGAGTTTGGCTGCCCTCGGATCTGGGTGTTCAGCTAAGAAGTCCGCCACCGCTTGTCCTTTAATGGCCTTTTGTGGTAAAAAGTGCATCTCATATTGGGATAGCAGTATGGCCCATTTTGCCAGCCGGCCATTCAATGATGAAGGCTTTGTCATGAGTAACATCAGGGGGTTGACTTTTGATATGACATTTATAGTTTGGCCTACCAGATAGTGTCGCATTTTCTGAATAGCGAATACCAGTGCCAAACATTCCTTCTCGATCGGGTTGTACCGATGTTCGGCTCCGATCATTGTTCTACTGAAATAGTAGATTGCTTGTTCTCGTCCTTGATCATCATTCTGAGCTAATAGAGCTCCCAAAGAATGATCCATTGCTCGGACGTATATCAGGAAAGGCTTTCCGGATACCGGAGCGGCAAGGACTGGTGGTTGGGTGAGGTATTGTTTGATTTCCTCAAACGCTTGTTGGCAAGCGTTATCCTAAATGAACGAGACACCCTTCTTCATTAATTTGGCGAAGGGGTGGCATCTTCCGGAGAGATTTGATATAAACCTGCGGATGTATGCCAATCGTCCTTGCAATCCTCTGAGCTCCTTGAGGTTTCTCGGAGGTTGCATCTCCTGAATGGCGCGAACCTTCTCCGGATCCAAATGAATTCCGGTGGAAGTAATAACAAATCCTAGGAATTTGCCACTGGCCACCCCCAGGAAGGACTTGGTGGGGTTCATCTTCAATGATGAGCCCGCATGATGTCGAAGACCACTTTCACGTCAGCTATGTGATTACCTTTAGTGCGGCTTTTTACCGCAATGTCATCAACATAACATTCCACCGTTTTGCGTATTTGCTGATAGAAAATGGCATTCATGGCCCTTTGATATGTTTGCCCCTGCATTCTTCAGTCCGAAGGGCATGACGGTGTAGCAGTATACCCCTAGAGGTGTCCTGAAGGAGGTATGCTTTTCGTCATCAGGATACATTTTGATTTGATTGTATCCTGAGAATCCGTCCATGAAGGACATTCGTTCGAATCCACAAGTATTGTCAATCATGACATCTGTGATTGGCAATGGGAATTCGTCTTTAGGACAAGCCTCGTTTAGATTACGGAAGTTGATGCAGATCCGGATCTTTCCGTTTTTCTTGGCAACTGGGACAATATTGGCTACCCAATCGGGATGTTGTTCTTCCCTGATGAAGCCAGAATCAATAAGTTTTTCTGACTTCTGATTGAATTGCCTCCATTATTTCTGGACGGAACCGTCGCTGCTGTTGTTTGACAGGTTTTACGTCCGGATTGATGTTGAGGCGGTGCATAGCCACTTGAGGATCGAGTCCAGACATGTCCTCGTAATTCCAGGCGAAGACGTCTATATACTCTTGTACAAGAGATAGTAGATCCTTCTTCTCCGATGGTGACAGGCCGTCACTTATGAAGATGGGCTTGGGGCTGGCCTCATCTCCTAGGTTGACTTGAACAACCTTGTCTTCTGTGGGTGGCTCGCGCTGTTCAAAGCGGGTATCCAAAGAGTATTCAAATGTTTGATCCAAGGATCTGTATCAGATTGGATCATTTCTTCATCTCCGTCTTCCAGGTGGCTTGTTGAAACCATGTTTACTGAAAGTTCTCTGAAGATGTTGCCGACACTGACATCTGACTCCCACGATGACGTGCCTGAAGAGTAATTATGGCCGGACGGCCCTCCAGAATCAGAGGCTGATGGGACTGGAGTTGATACATAGCCCAACCCCCGGTGCGTCTGATGATAATAATCGGGGGCTTTCCCTTTCGGCACAAAGGATCGAAGCAGCGTTCTCCTTCCTTTGCCGAAGTTCAACCCGGGCCTGTTGGTTAGATCGTACCCCATGCATTTCATCATTTTGAGCGCTTTTGGTTCATAATGACTGAACTGAGGGGATTCCTCCTCGCCTTCCGATTCTTCGTGGGGCGTTGGTTCAGACGAGATTCGCCCCAAAAGAATTGGTTTTTGGCCTTTTCGTCTGGCTGGAACCATAAATATAGATTTTTGCGCATTACCATTATCTTGGTATGTCCCGAAGGATGATTTTACTGGTACATGCAACGATATTAAAGCATCCATTGCCGACCAGAGGTCATCATCTACGTCGGTACTAGTATATGACGGTATTGAATCAGAAGCAAACACAGAAAGGTACGCTAAATCTAATTCTTCATTAATGTACCAACCGCCTACATCGTCGGTGGTATTATCAATATCGAGCTTATCAATGCTCTTTACAAGTGGTTCTAACTCCCACAGACACTCTTCTTTTTCGGCTCAGTGTCAGCCTCATTACCAGAGTCTGGCTCCTCTGGTTGCGGGGTTTCATTCATCTCCACAGGATCCTGATATAGGAGGGAGTCCGTGAAATAATTTTTGACCCCTTTAAACGGATACCTTTCGGCAATCAACGTTTGAACCTTTCCACTCCTGTCGATGTATTTCATGACTTGGTGGAGAGTGGATGGAACGATGGAGTTGCGGTGAATCCATGGTCGTCCCAATAGTAGGTTATAGGAAGTGTCAGCATCGATGACGTAGCATGTCACTTCTGACTTAAGGCTTCCGATCTGACATTTGAGCTTGATCTTCCCCATCGGACGGGTTCCATTGGCATTAAACCCATAAATGGTCGTCTGGGTAGGGCTCAAACGATGGGTAGGAATGCCCAGATGTTGCATGACCCGGCGAGGCATGATGCTCAATGCGGACCCTGGATCTACCTGGATGCGATTCACCTCGGACGATCCAATATATCCTGTGAAGTACAGGGGTCGATCATGCTTCCCTTTAACCTGCATATCATCTGTCGTGAAGGTAATGCAGGGAGCATTTGGGGAGGTGTGGAGGCAATCCTCTACATCTTCCTCCTTCGGCACCTGGGTCATGAAAACCTCAGCATTTGCCAGAGCTTCTTGTAGAGCTTCTCTGGTCGATTTTGATAGCCTAAGAAGCTCATACAAGGTAATGCGCGCCGGGATGTTGGCTAGTTGAGCCAGGTTTTAAAGCGGTAAGGTGTCGTGGATCCTTCCGCTACACCTTTCGAAAGAACTCGAGAAAACTGAGTTTCTTTCTGTTTCTCCACAGGTTGTTTTGTGGAGGGCTTGGTTGGCTCTGGAGCTGGTTGTGGAGGGGCTACCGCCGTTTCGCCATACTGTTTCAAGTACGGCTGTCCTGAACGGGTTTCTGCCACCAATCGACTGGGTTCGGCGGCTAGAACTATTGTCTCCTCCTCTGAGTCAGTTAGCGAGGGAACATCAGTCTTTGCTTCTCGAGAGGAGGCACACACCACATTGCAGGATGAAGCCTTTGCCTTGCCTTTGGATTTCCTGTTGGTCACAGTAGTCCATTGCTGTTCATTGACAAGGTCAGGGTGGACCTACATGATTTTCCCTTGAGGTGTAGGGACGGGTACCAAGCCTTTCTCTTGCTGCTGATGAGGGTCTGCATTGACCACTCTTAGTTCTCCTTTCGGAATAGGGATCACCCCTGACGGTGTTGGGGGTTGTCTCCCGAACTGGAGAACCGACGTCATATTAGCCGTCACCTTTTTCTGCTCTGGTCGGAGTTTTAATACCTCCGCATCAATCAGAGCTTGAAGGATGTCCTTGAAGACGTAGCAACTTTTGGTAGGGTGTCCCAACATCCTGTGATACAAGCAGTAGGTGGGATTATCGGTTTTACCGACTTCCTCGGGGCGCCTAGCTTCAGGGAGCTTCAGTCGGTTGCTCTTGTTGAGTAACTTGAAGAGCGAGTCGACATGCTCATCCTTGAAGGAATATTGCTTGTTGGCGCGGGGTTGGCTTGAAGAGCCACTCGCCTTGCCTGGTTGAGGTTTGGCGAGAGATTTGGTCTCCGTTGCCAAGTTATCCTTCCGCTTTGTTTGGAGGGATGTGTCGGCGCACGCCTCGTTGACCTTTCCGGCCTGGGCTTACCTTCTTCCGCTCTGACGCGGGCGACAATCTCCTCAGCCTGTTCACCTTGTTGGACCAATTGTTTCCAGGTGCGGCTTTCAACAACTCCTATTTGAGCAAGGAGTGAGGTTTGTAGATTGTGGCGGCATGTTTCCACCAGGGTGACCTGGGTCTTGCCGCTCGGACACCGGAGTGCCACGTTCCGAAATCTTTCCACGAAAGATTTGACGGACTCTCCCTTTCGCTGTTTAGTAGCCAAAAGGGTGGGCATTGTGACTTCCGAGTCGTCTTCGAAGAAGCGCGTTAAAAACAGCTTCTCTAAGTCGCCCCAGTTCTTGATGGAACCTTCTGGGAGCTTCATGAACCATTCAAAGGCAAGCCCTTTCAGGGTGCCAATAAATAGACGCGCCAGGATAGCATCGTTATCTACTACATTCCCAGTTTGGGATTTAAAGTAGTAGATGTGTTGGTTGGGTGACCCTTTCCCATCGAATGCTTGAAGGGTTGGAGCCTTGAACTTGGACGGGTACGGAACCAAGTCCCATTCAGCAGGATAGGGCCGGACCACTCCTGCTTCTTGGAGGTCTTTGCGACTGGCAAGGGCCTCGAGTCGTAGCTCCAATTGACTGATTCTTTTAGCATGAGCCTTTCCCTGGTCTTGGTCGCCCTTTACTTGCAACGAGGATTTGGACGAGCTAGAAGTAGATCGCTGCCTTTCCTCAGAAGGTTCGGAAGATGAGCTTTCTCCCTTTTTCCCTTTGCCCTTCGACTTTTTAGGAGGTGATTTCTTCCTGTCTTCGAGCAACTGTGCAAGCATCTGCTTGAGGGAATCGATAGATTCCTGCTGAGAAAGAATCATATCCATTTGTGCCTTCTGGATCTGGGCTTGATGTTCTAAACGTCTAGCCGTTTCCTCAGGAGTGCCTATCATGTAGGCGGAGGCCTCCTTCTCAATGGAAGAGTTTGAAGCCCGCGATTCTGCTACGGCGGAGTGAGAATCATTTACTTTAATGCCATGGGCTAAGGCATTATAGCCAATTGGGGGAATGGTCCCAGTCCGGGTGCGAGTGTGTTGATACACCCCCTCCGGTTCAGAGTCAGACTCATCTGAGCTGACTGCAGGTTGTTTTCCCTTGCTCCTTCTCGTCATATTCGCAGTGAGCTCCGGGTACTCAACGTCAGAGAAGGTTCTCCTTCTGTGAGAGCGCCTTCTTTTGGCTGACGGGGGAATCAGGGTCAGCTGTCTAACTAAAGACTGCTGGTTCACACCTGATCCGCAACGGCACTCAAAGAGCATATGGATGAGTCATTGGCAGCAACATGATGAAGTGACCTGATTGGCACTTCTTTTCTTCGTCAAGTAATCCCTCAGATCCACGGGAGGGGGATCGAAGAGACTAGCCTCGCAACGTCGAAGACGGGAGGCATCCATGTGCTGTACAGCCTGGACGCAGGCTTCAGGGACGCGGTTCTCGCGTCGCAGCTGTACAACGCGCGTCTGGCGTCTCTTTTGAGATGAGACGCGATTCTCGCGTTGCTGCTTGGTGCGTCGGGGCAGAGACGCTTGAGAGAGAGTGGGCTGCTGGGCCCCACGCCTATGGGCGCATGCCTCCTGTGCTTGACGAGGCGCAGAGGCTTCACCTTGGCGTTTGGTTAGTTGGTCCTCAGAGGACCTAACTTGAGGAATCTCGCATTTGGGCCGCCAAATGCGGACTTCACGTGCTGGACGTGGCGCGGGCAAGGTGCCAGATTGTACGTTGCGTCCAGCCTCAGTTGGACAACCAGAGGTTCCAACTTGTAGCTGACGCGCACGCCTTCTCTGTCGACGCTCAGCGTTTCGGTTGCATCGTGGAGGTGGAGAGAGACCAACGACAATCTGATGTTGGTCACCAGAGATCTTGACCACGCGGGTCTCTTGAGAGACGCTGACGCGGGTGTTCCGTGCGGCGCGGTTGGTCGCAACGGCAGTTGTTCCTGAGACCACGCGGGCCTTCTGAGAGGCGTTGGCGCGTGTATCTTACTTGGCACAGTGGGCAGCAGTAGCGCCCGAGAGAGCTTCAGATCGGGCTTCGGGGCCATTCCCCGTCGAGACCCTGCGGCAGACGCGGGTCCTTGGGCTCTTGGAGCCGGAAGAGAGAAACTCTTCGTACTTCGCCTGGTCGAACTCGACAACGAGCGATTCGACCATCTTCCCCTTACGAAGGACGTCATCTTGCGCCACGATTTGCTCATTAGTGACAAATGTAGTCCCCAGCGGAGTCGCCATCTCTTGTACGCGCCGGAAAAAGAAAGAAGGATCGCTGTAAAATTTTCTTGAATCAGATGAAAGATTACAACAAAACTGTTTTTTTCAGTTACAAGGGAGGGAGGATGTTGAGTCTTGAATCCTCCCTTTGTTTAAGGCTGGGTTCTTCAAGTGGCGGTGGAGAGTGAATCTTGTTTTCCGTTGACCGGATGACCGTCACGACCTTCGGGGATCTTCTCCTTGGCTGGTAGAAGGAGTAGCACAGCTCTGTCTACCAAAACTCTCAAAGAGAAGGTAGGCAAAGAGCAACTTGTACGCAACAAGCTTGCTGAAGAGTTGAGCTCTCTCTTGTTTCTGCCGTGTCTCTGTGTGTATTATTTTCTGGATGTCGTCCTTCCTGTCCCTCTGTCTGTGATCTGATCGACCCCTTTCTTCATAGCGACTGTGCTATTTATAGAGGCTTCAGGGGTGAACGTGCCCCCTGAAAATGCTCCACAACGAGGGGCTAACTTCCCCGCTACATGGGCAGCGATTGGCCCCATAACCAGGGTGGTTGTAACCGAGGCGTGGGTTTCAACCCTCGCACCTTGATACTGAGACGCGGGCTTTGGGCCCTTGCGTCTTGATATTGAGACGCGGGCTTTGGACCCTCGTGCCTTGAGGTCGAGACGCGGGTTTTGGACCCTCGCGCCTTGATGTTGAGACGCGGGCTTTGGACCCTCGCGCCTTGATGTTGAGACGCGGGTGTCGAGTCCACGCGCCTTGATGCTGAGACACGGGTGTCGAGCCCTCGCGCCTTGATGCTGAGACGCGGGTGTCGAGCCCTCGCGCCTTGATGCTGAGACGCGGGTGTCGAACCCTCGCGTCTTGATGCTGAGACGCCAAGACGCGAGACGCGGGCGTCTAGCCCTCGCGTCTTGATGCTGAGACGCGGGCGTCTAGACCTCAAAACTCTGCTTTTTTAATGGCTTGTCTTTCAGTGATTTTTAGACAGCCTACAGTGACTACACTGTCCAGGTGTAACACCCTTGAATTTACTTTATATTACCAGTTTATATTTTCTTGTTTTCTTATCGCATTTCGTAGATTGAAATTTCAAGGACAAAATTCTTATTTGGTGGGTGAGTGTAACACTCGAGAAATAATTAGAGTTCTAGTTTCATATTTCATGTGTGAATTCTAATTTCAATTATAGTATTGATTCCATTTTAAATGGATACGCGAGTTAACCATAAGAGTGGGTTGCGTATCGTTCGAATAAGAACGAATCGTTATATATACATGAGAGGTATATATAAGTGATATAGAGTTTGACTGAGCGCGCACACATACACACACTAATACACTAAGTTGTTGTGTGCCTCTTACCTATGGTAGAGGTCTATGCAACAGGAAAGAGAAGAGATTAGGGAGATTGTGTGCAAAACTAGTCAAATCTCAGCTTTTAATAGAGGTTCAGTCGACCAACCTGCACCAATTTGCAACTAGGGTGTCTGTCAGCTGACCGGGCAATCGACTGATCCCTAACAGAGAGTTGGGCATTGTCAGTCAGTCGACTAAACTTTAACAGAGAGTCCTGACAAGTTTTCAGTCGACAGCCTTGTCAACCGATCTATGTCAGTTGGGGACCTTCGGTCAATCGGTCGGTCGACCAATAATTGGTCTGGACCCATGTTCTGGGTCATTCTCACTCCTCTATAAATAGAGGAGTTGAATTTATTTTTGAGGGTGTTTGTTATTTGGTGGTCTTGAGGACTTCTCCCTTGATTCTTAATTGTCCAAGAGATGCCCCATTGCCTAGCAAGGCATGTATTCCTCTCTTGATTGCTCTCTTCCTAAGATTTTGATAGTTAGGATTAATACCATGTTAAAATATGATTTTAGTTCATCACCATGTTTAGATCTAACTAGATTTAATGTATGTAGATCATCTAGTTAACTCTTAATGCCCATAAGAACATCAAGTTATTTTGATCTCTGAAATATGATATATATTGGATCTAGGATCTCGATTATTAAAAATGTGTTTATGATGTTGCTATGGCGATTTAAGTGAGTTTATTATATGATCACTATTTGATTGGTGGATGCTACAATGTAAATCTTAAGTGGAATGAATTCACAAAAGTATGACTTTTGTAAGATCTAGGGTTTGGGATGGATAAAAATGTGATTTTTAACATATGTCTGTGCTTGAATTAAAATGTATGAAATGTGTGGATAGTTTTTTATATGTGTTGTGTTGTATACGTGATGTGTTGATGGTTGAGTCACAGACCATGAATTGATTTAGCATATCACATTTCTACATGTTGAATTATTCATTTTTGCATTGGCGAAGTTGAGACCGTCGTATAGAGGAAGATGGGTGCGGATGAAGATGTGTATATACTTTTATATTTATATGTAGTGATGACCATCACGTAGAGGAAGGAAGTACGGATGAGTGCACCGTTAAGGATTTGTATTTCCTTTGATGACTTGTTACATATGAGATCATTGTACCCCCCCCCCCACAACACACACATATATTCACCATGTGGCTATATTTAGGATATATGTTTAGTATCCTCTTTTGTTGTCTCCTTAACCTAGCTCTGAGTCAGTCTTGTAATCACCTAGAGGGGGGAATAAGTGACTAGCTAATCTAATGGTCAATTCATGCGGAATTAAAACTATTTATGCAAACTAAAAACACTTAAGCTAAACACCAAGTATAATACAAGAGTGTTGTCGGATTCCCCTTGAAGGGCTCTGGACTAACTCCTCAAGATTCCTCTAGATAAGAGTTGAGGTGCCACATTGGCTTTCTTTCTTAATACAAGTGTTAGCAAACAAATCCCAAGCATATAACAATATGAGCAAAAATATATATCAAGCATATAAAGATGAAAGCAATATAAGCATGCAAGATATAAACAAGTAAGAGATAGAGAGAGAGAGAGCAATCGCAAACACGGAGAATTGTTTCGAGGTTCGAGCATACTTGCTCTACGTCCCTGCCTTCAACACTTGAAGGATTTCTACTAAAAATCAATCCCACTGAATCACTCAGTACCGCAACACCTACAAGGAGTTCCCACTAGAACTCTTGGACTCTCAAGCCCCTTCACTCATTCCCGCAAAAACTACACACCACAAGCCCACTAGCTCGCCGAGGCCGCACCTCTACAAAGAGCTCTCACTAGAACTCGAAACAATCGCGAACACACAAGTCTGCCTCCTCAAAGAAAAGATGAAAACTTTGGTGATCTAAACACTTTGATCACCTCAAATCTCTTATAACAAAGATCCCTATAGGATAGATATATCAATAGAAAGCTCAAGTGTTTGTGAGAAAAACTTGGATTGAATGTGGTGGTGAAAAACTCAAGAAATTATTTTTGAAAACTCTTGATAAACTCTCCTTTTGAATGGATGTATTGGCTCTTAAACAAGTGGAGAAAACCACTTAAAAGAGTAGGAAAACTGGGTTTAAAACTCTCCAAAAATCTTACTTAAAACAGTCCAAGAAGGCCCCTTTTATAGGCTAAACAAAAACTAGCCGTTGGGGCAAAATTTCAGCCTGGACGGCCGCCGGTCGACTGGCCCGGTCGACTGCCAACGGTCAGAAATCCGACCGTTGGAGCCTCGGTCGACTGGCCCAGTCAACCGTGGCCTAAACAGAGAGCAGAACTCTCTGCCGGTCGAGCGACCCGGTTGACTGGGGCTTTCCAGAGAGCAGAGCTCTCTGGACGGTCGACCGGTCAGTCGACCGGCCCTCCAGCCAGACCTGTCGTGCGCGTTTGTGGACGTCGGTCGACCGACTCTTGGCTCGGTCGACCGGCCCGGTCGACCGGTAGAAGCCAGAACATGACATTTTAGGATTGAAAACTTAGCTTTTTAACTTATATAAAATCCCATAAAATCTCTAAAAATCTACAAAAATAAGTTCAGTATAATATTTTGATAAATAAACATGTTTGAGTAAAATCAAGACATATTACAAACATTTTGGACTATTTTTGTAACTTAAAATTTTTGGCATAAAATAAAATATGTATTTTTCCAAATAGATTTTTTCAAAACTTCTTTAAACACAAAAACAAGATATTTTAAACTCTTTTAAAGTATAGAGTGTATGGATATGATCCACTATACATACATGATGAAATATCTATATTTTTGATATTAAGATCTAAAATAGTTTTTGTTAAACATATGTATATAAGAAATTTCAAAAATCAAAACGGTATTTTTTTCAAACTGAAAACTCTTTTCCAAAATGAAAACTCTTTTATGAAAACACAACTAAATCTTGTGTGTGAGTGTATATGGTATACTTGAGAAATCCACCAACTAATCTATCCTTTACATTTTATCTAAAAATAAAATCTTAACAAAAACAAACCTAACACAAGTCTCCTTTTGGAGTCTTCACTCGAAGTCTTCTTCTTCTTTTTGACTTGGTCCAAATTTTGATCCAAATAGCTAGACTTCTCTTGAGTACTTGATGTGGTCTTGATGCATAGACTCTTGAATCAAACCGTGTAAGCTCCAAAACTTGACTTTAAATCCTTTATTGAAGCTAAACACCTACTAAGATCTTGATCACAAATCTGAGACTAATTAAATACAAGATCATTATTACTACAATTACATGAGTTATCATCATCAAAACTAGAGTGATAGACCTTTGGGCCAACAATCTCTCCCTTTTTGATGATGACAAAACTCATGGAGTTATATATGCATGGATTAAAGTAAAGCTTCAAAGAAGCTCCCCCTTAACTCATGCATAACAAATAAGCAATAAGATATAGCAATGAAGCACATAGAACTAAACAAACATATATGCATCAATAAGGTGAGAGACAAAACACAAATTTAAAATCAATTTTCCAAAAACTTTTCTCCCCTTTTGTTTAAACTTTTAAAAATATTTTCCCATTTTGTAAAACAAAAGATGCATAAACACAATGCATAAACATGCATAAACTCAATATATGCAAAACTCAAATATGCATATATAAACTCAAAAATCTTTCTCCCCCTTTTGTATAAAGCAAGAAAAAACATGCATATATACTAAAATACTTCTCCCTCTTTGTCAATCATCAGCAAAAGGGTTAAAGTAAACACAAAACAATGTTTCCCCTTTTTGTCCGAAACAAAAATCAATAAAGGGGTGAAATCAAATCAACCAACAAAGAGATATATGCGATATACATTCATGAAGACGCTAAGTTAACTTTCCTACATACATGCATTACATGAAGAAGGGATGACAAGTCCTAACTCACATAACGCATATTATGCAATGCATAAGAGGAGATGTGAAGCTCCCCCGACACACATGTATCGCATAAAGAAGAGTTATCAAGCTCCTCAATATAAGATACACTCAACATGAATCTATATATAGAAGAGATGTTAAGCTCCTCTTACATATAGGCAAAACATATCAAAACATTTTAACACAAATTTTTGATAATTACTTAAAACAAAATTTGAAATTTACTCAAGGTAATAAAACACATTTTTAGATACCTTTGTAAATAAATAAAAAATTTAAGATACTAATCGTGAATAAACAATACAAATTTTGAATTATCTTAAATCAACAAATCAAGATATCACATGATATAGATACCATATGAAATAGGAAATTTGTGATACCAATTGAAATTGAAAAATTGAAACATTTTTACATTTTGATATCAGAAATTATTTTGATACCAATTTAAATTTATATTAAATTTTGATACCAATAGAAATACATGACAAATTTTGATACCAAATAGATAAAATATATTGATGCCAAATGAAATTTAACCCCAATTGAAAATTGAAACATATTGATACCAATTGAAATATATGGATACCAATTAAATTAAATAGATACCAATTGATGTTTATTGAAAATTATGATATCAATAAAAATACCTATAGAAAATAATCATAAGCTAATTAAAATACCAATTGAGATACCAATTGAAAATCAAGATTTGAATTAAGCTTAGCATAAACATACTTTGTGTCTTAAACATGTAAATATCTTGTAATTCAAGCATAAACAAATCATATATATGTATGAAAAGAGAATACGAATAGAAATTGATATTATATGAAATGAAACATACATATATAGAAAACAAAATATGAGTATATAAAAAAAATATTAATTGAGATACCAATTGAAAATATGATGTAAATCAAGTATATAACTCATAATAAACCACCTTTTTTCATGCACAAGATAAAAGATTTTCAATAAGGCATATAAGGCATGCTCGCCCATCCGTCTGCCCACAACAGGGTTGGTAGGGTTTTCAAAAACTAGAGTTTGAAAATATTTTATTGTGAAAACACTACCAAATGAAGAATAAATAACTAGTTAAAAGTAATTTTTAAAAAACTAGTTAAAGATCCTTCAAACATGAAACTAAATCATATATCTATCATGAAACATACTAAATACATAAAGGTTGACACTCGAAATCTATAAGGCTCAAAAATAATCATGAAACAAAGTCATGAATAAACAAATAAAGTGTGAGTGTAGAAGAATCATGTAATTAGCATTTTCCATGAAGATAATCAATGACGCTCAAAACAAAATTATTTAATCAAATAAGTGAAAAACATGAAAATTCATTTTTCATATAAAGATGAAAATCATAAAAATTCATTTTTCATCTAAAAATAAACTTCTAGGTATATGTATGTTTTTATCCAAAATTAATAATATGCATACATATCCCAAACTTAATTAAAGTCCATAATATAATTGCATGAAGGCAAATGACTCAAGGGGCATACATGTATATTCATTAGTTTTTGAACAAAAATAGCATATACATGAAGTAAAACATGTAAATAGGTAAAACAAGTGTAAATGAGAAAATCATCAAAACTAGCCTATACATGTGCATATAGTGAGTACAAATGAACAATAAAGTGCAAACGTATATGAATCAAATGTTGTTCACTACATTTACACGTATATATCCAAGTTTTGATAAAAATTACGTCTAAACAAGTGTTTACCACATGAAGCACAAATATAAAGCATGAACATGCTAAAGATATCATATATGTAAAAAGCATGTAAATAAATTAGAGTTTTAGAGATGTTACCAACACATGAACTACACTCTAACTCTTCAAAACATGGTGGTTGTCCCACCAAACCTCCTTGATAGCGGTGCATCAAATGAATGTCCATCAAGTCCGTATGCATCCACCATCAAGACACCAACTCTCTCATGTTTTGTGAGAGCCCGCACCCTACATTAAATATAAAAGGTGGGGATTTTGGTACCCATTTTCTTTTGGGTCCTCAGGGGTTAGCATTGTAACGAATTCAAACATTCTTATTAGAAAAATTTAAAGAATTAATTCTATCACAATAAAATCTTACTAAATAGCCTTTGCGGCCCAATGTGTACACTTGTACACTCTACTATGTACATGTGAATGAGTATGATCATGGCGTGCAAAGTGTGCATAAACATGTTGTGGGTGATGTGAATGAACATGTGAATCTTTTTTCTTTTAAAACAAGGATTCCAATTTAGAATGGTTAAATGCACATTTGCTCAAAGTTGAGCTCAAACAATCTATTTTAATTTTCAAAAATTTAACTTCATTTTTATCAATAGTTGTGGCATGAAAAGCATGGTCAACAATCTTTTTCTGTTTAGAAACATTTTTCTTTTTCTTTTTCAACAATTTTCTTTTCAAAGAAGTGTTTTCATGCAAAGCAATTTCTTTTTATTTTCTACCAAAATAATTTTATTTTTCAAAGAAGTATTTCCTTTACAAAGACATTTAATTTAGAAAGCAAGGAAATATTTTCATTTTTCAAACATTCATTTTCTTTTGAAACATTTTCAAATTTAGTTTGAAAAGAATCTTTTTCTTTTAACAAACAATCAAATTTATTTTTCATTTTCTTATTATCCTTTTTAAGCATGTCATATTTTTCTAGAAGTTGTTGACAAAAAGATGCAAGTTCATCATATGGCATATCAACATCCTCTTCTAGCTCAGATTCGGTGTTTACCTCAAGGGGTTTATCCCCTTGGACCATGTAGCATACATTGAAATCTTCACTTTCAACATCCGAGTCGCTCCCCGCATAATATTATTCTTGTTTACCAAGGGAGATGATAGTGTTCCAAACTACAAAAGACGAGTCAATGTTAGCAACCCTACATAAATAATCATTATTTAGGGTACTCTTCAAAGCATGAATGGCTTTTGAGTTAGCCTCAATATACTTGCTATTATTAACATATGAATATTTAATGGTAGCAAGATAAACATGAATGCCTAGGCCTTTGAGGTACATAGACATCTTAACCTTCCAAGTATGGATGTTAAGAATGTCAAAGGTGGGAGGTGACATGAAATCCATGTGTGTGTAAATAAATATTGTGATTAGCTACAAATGAGGATCTTTAACTCAAGGTTGTTAGACCCAAATCAAGATCATGTGGCTCTGATACCAATTATAATCACCTAGAGGGGGTGAATAGGTGACTAGCTAATCTAATGGTTAATTAATGCTGAATTAAAACTATTTATATAAACTAAAAATACTTAAGCTAAACACCAAGTATAACACAAGAGTGCAGCCGGATTCCCCGTGAAGGGCTCTAGACTAACTCCTCAAGATTTCTCTAGATAAGAGTTGAGGTGTCGCGTTGGCTCTCTTGGTTGAATATAAGTGTTAGCAAACAAACCCCAAGCATATAACAATATGAGCAAAAATATATCAAGCATATAAAGATGAAAGCAATATAAGCATGCAAGATATAAACAAGTAAGAGATAGAGAGCAATCGCAAACACGATAAAATTATTTCGAGATTCGAGCACACTTGCTCTACGTCCCCGCCTTCAACACTTGAAGGGTTTTCACTAAAAACCGATCTCAATGATCACTCGGTGTCGCAACACCTACAAGGAGTTCCCACTAGAACTCTTGGACTCTCTAATCCCTTCACTCGTTCCCGCTAGAAATACACACCGCAAGCCAACAAGCTCGCCGAGTCCGCACCTCTACAAAGAGCTCTCACTAGAACTTGAAACAATCGCGAACACACAAGTCCGCCTCCTCAAAGCAAAGATGAAAACTTTGGTGATCTAACACTTTGATCATCTCAAATCCCTCACAATAAAGATCCCTATAGGATGGATATCAATGAAAAGCTCAAGTGTTTGTGAGAAAAACTTGGATTGAATGTGGTGGTGAAAAACTCAAGAAAATCACTTTTGAAAACTCTTGATAAACTTTCCTTTTGAATGAAAGTATTTGGCTCTTAAACAAGTGGAGAAAACCTCTTAAAAGAGTAGGGAAATTTGGGTTTAAAACTCTCCAAAAATCTTACTTAAAACAGTCCAAGAAGGCCCCCTTTTATAGGCTAAACAAAAACTAGCCGATGGGGCAAAATTTCAGTCTGGATCGTTGTCAGTCGACCGGCCCGGTCGACCACCAACGGTCAGAAATCCGACCGTTGGAGCCTCGGTCTACCGTGGCCTGGAACAGAGAGCAGAACTCTCTGCCGGTCGACCGGGGCTTTCCAGAGAGCAGAGCTCTCTGGACGGTCGACCGGGTCGATCGACCGTCCCTCCAGCCAGACCTGGCATGCACGTTTGTGCACGTCTGTTGACGGACTCGGTCGACCGACTCCTGGCTCGGTCGACCGGCCCAATCGACCGGCAGAAGCCAGAACAGGACATTTTAGGAATTGAAAACTTAGCTTTTTGACTTATATAAAATTTCAAAAAATCTCTAAAAATCTATAAAAATAAGTTCAGTATAATACTTTGATAAACAAACATGTTTGAGTAAAATCAATATATATTACAAACATTTTGAATTATTTTTGTAACTTAAAAATTTTGTAATAAAACAAAATCTGTATTTTCTCAAAACTTCTCCAAACATAAAAATAAGATATTTTAAACTCTTTTAAAGCATAGAGTGTATGGATATGATCCACTCCACATACATGATAAAATATCTATATTTTGATATTAAGATCTAAAATAATTTTGGTTAAACATATGTATATAAGAAATTTCAAAAACCAAACCGTTATTTTTTTCAAGCTGAGAACTCTTTTCCAAAATGAAAACTCTTTTATGAAAGCACAACTAAATCTTGTGTGTGAGTGTGTATGGTATACTTGAGCAATCCACCTACTATTCTATCATTTACATTTTATCTAAAAATAAAATCTTAACAAAAATAAACCTAGACATAAGTCTCCTTTTGAAGTCTTCACTTGAAGTCTTCTTCTTCTTCTTGACTTGGTTTAAACTTTGATCCAAAGAGCTAGACTCCTCTTGAGTACTTGATGTGGTCTTGATGCATAAGCTCTTGAATCAAACCGTGTTAGCTCTAAAATTTGACTTTAAATCCTTTATTGAAGCTAAACACCTACTAAGTCTTAATCACAAATCTGAGACTAATTAAACACAAGATCATTAGTATTATAACTACATGAGTTAATCATCATCAAAACTAGAGTGATGGGCCTTTGGGCCAACAAGTCTCAGGATTGCGATCAGAGGGCAACCTTGCGAGGCATACTTGTTGGCGTCTAATGCTTGTAGATTTAAATATTTCAGGAGGATTGCAGGTCGTCGGAGAGGCATTGATTGATAAGGATTTGGCGTAGTCGTCGTTACTTCCTGATAGGTGGATAAAGTGCCTAATAGTAGGATTTTCTCTTTTTGTGCACCTGTGTATCATTTTGATATAGTTATATACATTTATGTTTCAGACTTAGACCATATGTATGTATATGTTAGGACTTATGTATTTGTGGCATTAGACTTTGTACCCGTTGATGCAATTTCATTGTATATAAGTCTAGACTCAGTTCTCCCTTGTTTATGACTTCTCATATATTATATGCATATTATCATTTCTTATAGGACTCCTCCACTCTTAATTTTGTTCAGTCTTCTTATTGTATACTTATATATTTGTTTAGTTGAAATCCATTATATAGACATGTATTACTTGAGTCCCTTGCCCAATATCTCTGATATGTTCATATCCTTATCCACCTGAGCATATATCATGTGACAGTTAGACAACCTATGGGGTTTGTATGTGGCAAGTTTAACTACTCTAGGATTTGCATCCATACTGCAGCTGGTATGTGAATTCTAGGGGCGTTACACCAGGATTGATCTTCCATTCAAAAAGGCAGATTGAACAGGATCAATAAAGTTGCCAATTTTTATTTTGAGTCTACATGCAAGGATCTTGAAAATGATTTTAAGGATGCCATTAATCAAACTAATAGGTCGAAACTCCACAATACTGCTTGCCCTGCCATTTTAGGTACCAGAGCAATGAAAGCGTGATTAAACCTGGTTAAATCAAGTTGTCCAACAAAAAAGGCATGAAAGATATCAATAAAGTCTTGGCAGAGTATCGACCAGAAATGCTGGTAGAACCTCATGTTGAATCCATCTAAACGTGGATCCTTGTCAATACCCAAGAGAACACTGCTACTCGAATTTCTTCTTCAGTGAAAGGCTCTCCAAGATCATGAGTAGAGGACTAGAATCAGCTGGGTAATACTGCTCCTAAATTATAAAAAGGCCACAAGGCTGGGCTGCCATTACCATAAGGGTACAGTAGTAATTGGTAAAGGCATTGGACATGGCCTCCTGATTAGATAAATCTTCCCCATCTATTTCCAATAACGAAATGAAGTTCTTGCTTCTCCTCTTATAAGCCGTCTAGTGGAAGAATTTGGTATTCTTATCTCTTTCTTTAACCACTTAATTCTAGATCTTTGGGCTTCCATAGTTTTTTCAGTAATTTGGATTTGCTCTAGGTGCTCAGACAAATGCAAAAGGTGATTTCTCTTCATAGTCAATAATTATCACTGATGGCTTGGAAGAGTTGAATGGATGAAAGCAACTATCGTTTGGTAGAGTTAATGTGGGAAAGTTTCGCCGGCTCCAAGATTTGAGGAAGGACCTCAGAGATCTTAGCTTTAAAACCAATTTACCCCCAGGATCGCCAATCATATTGTTAAGAGAGGACCAGAATTCTCTCACATCCATGTTAAATCGATCATGGGATAAGCACATGTTCTCAAACTGAATAAGGATGACTACACAAGGATATCACTGGTGTCAAGCAGAAATTAGTATGTGGTCTGAAAGAATACGAGGTAGTGCTCTGGTTGAAGGTCTAGGAAAATTGATCCTCCCAATCCAGAGAAAAAAGGAATCTATCCAGTTTTGCCGACGTGGTAGCCAATAAATTGTCCATGTAAAATATCGACCAGCAGGAGAGGGTCAATGTGGCTAAGAGACCAGATCAGATCATTGAAACCTCTCATACCAGGAATATGTATCTCTGGATCTGTTCTCTCCCCCGAAAAATCTAGTAACATTAACATTCCCTATCAGCCAAGGCCTATCTGCTCAGCCTTTAGTACCTCGAAGTTCTTGCCATAAGCTTGCTCTACATCCTTCCACACATGGGCCATAGACTGATGTGATCACAAAATGCTGGTCAGTTCAACGATTAGATAATTTAATGAAGAGTAAGAATTCTCCCACTAACTCACTACAGCCAATAAATTGCCCACCCAATATCCCAAGGGAATTTAAATGACTCCAACATGTAATGAAAGAGCCTCCAATTAATCTAAAAAATTTATCTAAAGGAAAAGTAGTTTTAGATTCTTGGATGAGAATGATGTCAACACAGTACATTTTAAAAAAGTCACGAATATGATTTCGCTTTTGAGGACATCCTGGTCCTTTAACATTCCAGGAAACAACTAACATAAGCAACAAAATAAGCATACAAGAGTACATCCAAAAGAGCAACAACCAAAAGTACATCATTGCAATCAAGTTGCCTCAGCAACACTGCACCTAGCTGCCCTTTCCTGGTCCAACTTCTTGAGACTAGCAGCCAGATCAGCAGCAGAGCTACCCAAGGAGATACCACACGATTTTGACATCTCCATAATTTGTTCGTCTGTAATCCCATTGAAGGGATCCTCCATCGGGATGTGCACAAAACCAAGCAGGTAAATTAGTGGGGTCGGTTTGGAAGTAAATTGTTAGGGGTGTTGTAATATCCCTAATCTAAAATACTGTATTTTTAATTTTTTAAAGTATTTATTTTATTTTATTGGTGATATTATTATTATTTATTAACTTGAGTTACATTACAAATTATTTTAAGATAATAAATGGTATTTTAGCCTTATAATTATATTTAGCATTATTATCATTTTAATTACTAACTAGTATTTTTCACATTACTCTGTTACTAGTATTATTATTGTAATTGCTATTATTGTTAATATTGATATTGTTATTATTCTTGTTCATATTGTATTATTTAAGTCATTATTATTAATGGTAGTATTTTTATCAAGTATTATTGATAAGATTTTTAATGTTAATACTTTTATTTAAATTACTGTTGTTATTATTATTATTGTAATTAATATTGTTAATTATTATTATGATATTGTTAATCACTATTAGTAGTGTTATTATTTTCATCCAAGCCCAATAAGCTCAGCCTATTCTCCTTCTCATTTTATTTTCTTTTTCTTTTTATTCTAAGCCCACATGAGCCAAGCTCACTTCCTTATTTTCATCTTTTTCTATTTTTCTTTAAGCCCAAAAGCTAAACCCGCAAGCCCACTCTCTATTTTCTTATTCTCATATTACTTATTTCTTTTAACTAAAACCCAATAATGTATAACCCATTACCATTGAGATCCTTACCCATTACTCAAAACCCAATCTTAATACTAATTCAAATCTATAATTTCAAATCTAAACCAAATCTCTTTGAGATTTTTAGCAACCTTCAATTCTAATCCTAATCCTAATCCTAATTTAAATCCTAATAAAAATCATATTTAAATCAAATCTCTTTAAGATTTTTCTGCAACCTTCCATTCTTATCTAAATTGCTAAATTAAGTAATCTAACCTACTTGGAATTCTAAATTGCTAAATTAAGTAATCTAACCTAATTGGAATTCAGGTTCTAAAAATCTCTTATAACTTATATAAAAACCCAAATCCTTCTTTCTCTCTGTACCTCAAGAGAAAACCCTAATCTAAAATCTCCCCACTTCCATCTCTTCCTTCTCCTCAAGCAGAGCATGAACAAAAGGGGTCGCGTGTTGGGAGATCAAATTCAAGTAAGTAATTTATTTTCTCAAAATTTAGTTGTATAAATAGTTTATTAAAATCATCTATACACCTTGATCTCCATAAATATTTTATACATTAAAACTCAATTCCACTAAAAATATATGTAAAGATATACCAACTCATAGTTTCAATTTATATATATTTTCAGAATTTTAACGAGAGATTTTTCAAAAAAACCAAGACCTGCCCGCGCACAGACCCAGATCGGTCTGTGCTCTGTTGGGTGCATAGTGGGCTGGGCTGGCCCACTGTGCATACTCCTTTTATAAAAAAAAGAAAGAAAAAAAATTTCTGGACCAAGCCTGGGCCTGGCCTCGTCCAGCCTGGGCTGGGCCTGGGCAGCCTCATATAAAAGGAAAAAAAAGAAAGAAGAGATAAAGAAGAAAGAAAGGTGAATTGGTATATTAAAATACTTTATTAAAAATATCCAAAAAAAAGGAAATATAAATAATATTTTATAACACTTCTACTTTCTAAGATAAAATTTTAGATAAATACTAACACGAAAAATTAATCAAATCACCCTCTTTAAACCTTTTCCCTCAATGTTCGATTCAAACCTGTTAAATATTTTAATGATTTAAAACCTATTAAAAATCCAACAAAAAAATTAGAAATTAGATTAAATTAAACCTACTAAATTTGTTAAACCTAGAGGACCATATTCCTAAACCCAAACTAATTAATCAAGATTTAAACTCCTTAAAATATCCTTTTAAAAGAATCTAATAATTCCTATTGAATAATTCATGTAGATTTATCAAGGCCTTGTAATTTCAGTGCTCTGCACTTGGGATGGATCTAGTTCAGGTGAGTGTTTCACTTATTTATTTTGAAAGTGAAATTCTTTGTTTTGTGAGTGTTTGCTTTTATCTTTTTCGTTATTTACCATTGTCAATAAATACTTGTGTTTCACTTTCATCATTTCATGTGACTGTTTGAGATATTTTACTATTATTATCACTTGTATCACTTTATGAGACATTATTGAATGATCTACTTATTTGTGTGGTGACCTTGTATCAATACATTTCATGTGTTGTAGATCGTTGTTATTAGCTTAGGCCTAGTATTGATATACCTTAGACCAAATTTGACTTTGTAACTGATTTTGGTGATAAAATCGTAGAATATAAGTATATTGATCTTAAGGCTGAATGATTGATGATTGAGGACTAGAGTTTCATATTTTATCTGTGATATTTTTCGGATAAATTGTTTGGTGACTATTTTGATCGAAACACTTTAGAGATTATGGATTGGTAGATATGAGACTTTCTTGATTTTTGATCGATATAGACTTATTTAGAGTTAGGTTTGACCTGAGCTTCATATTCTTTTATTGGAGTCTAAAATGATTGGTAGATAGAATGTATGATGGTTAGATTATGATCAAATACTCTTGACTCTAGTGTATACGATAAGACTGACTTCTGGATTTGTTAGGAGCTATTATTTTTAGATTATCGCATTGGTGAGTTTGATTGATATATTGATGATCTTATTGATATTGACTATTAGATATAGGGGTGATCTAGACCCTATGTTGATCGACGACACTACACTGCGTAGTTATGATTTTGATTGATTGAGATATTGATGATTTAATAAATAGGAGATCTTTATTGATAAAATGAAATTTTGGACTGGAGGCTGTCGGTAAACACGATTGGATTTGAGTTAACTTGGGGGTTTAAGAATAGACGTTGTCTGGGTTAACTTGATCTGGCTTGGTGGGTTTTTAATATGTTACTTGATATATTACTTGACTTTGGGATCATGTGATTGACCTTGATAGAGTGAGAGTGTGTGATAATCTAGATCAAATTAAAATATGAGGATTTGATTAGATGTATCAGAACTTGTGTTTATTTCAGTTATGAGGTTCAGATATATCGGTGACTATATTACATGTTCAGAGTTTTATGACAGTTATTGATTGATCAGATTTATTGATGACTTAGAGGATGGATACATCGATGACTTTGAGGATATGAGTTGATTATATACATTGCCCGGATTATTTTATTCTTAACAGTAGGTCATTACTCATCCTGGATATCTTGATTCACCTGAGAAACTTGACTGACTATATTTGGTATCTGCCTGATAACTATCATGTCCATGTTACCATTAATTGCTGGGAAAAATATGTTGGCCCAAAGCCTTCCACTCTAGTTTTGATGATGATTAACTCATGTATTATGTTTACTAATAATCTGTGTTTGTTTAAGTTTCTGATCATTAACCAAGATATTAGTTGGTGATTAGCTTCAACAGGTGTTTAGAAGCTTTTCATGTTGATTCAGGGCCAAAGCGTCAAGATCACACATTGCCTAGCCCATGGATGGAGTTTTGGAGCAAGTCTGCTTGAAGATGAAGATCATCAAGAAGACTTAGGTATCCTAGTTTAGATAGTGTATTTTAGATCCATTTGTAAAGCTTAGTATAGTTGATATGCTCAAGTGCACACAACACACAAAAGTTTTCATGTTTGGGATTTGGTTTTCATGAATAGTAGATCAAAACAAGTTTACTTTATTTTTATGTATATTAGATATGTTCTAAATATACATACATGCTTTAAACTTGCTAGAGAACTTATTTTGATATCCCTATTCATGTATTGAAAAAATCAAGTTTATAAAAATACAAGTTTTGTTTTTTGATAAAATTTGCAAGACTCGAAAATGAATTGATATGATTGATATATGTCTTGAAATTTTTATCACTTGTTTGTGTTTCAATATAAAATGTTAAAACAAGTTTTATGGGATTTTCAGAAAAGATAAAAGATTTTTATAAAACATTTTTTTCAGTTTTTCTGACCCAGGTTTGTGTAGACAGGCCGGTGCGGTCGGTCGACCGTATGGGTCGACCGCCCAAGGCCGGTCGACCCATGGGGTCGACCGACGTGCACAAACTTGTGCACGCTGGCAGACACAAACTCGGTCGACCGTACGGGTCGACCGGGTCTGAGAGCTCTGCTCTCTGTTTGTTTGGGTCGACCGGGCGATTGACCGCTGCAGAGAGTTCTGCTCTCTGTTTGTTTCGGTCGACCGGGCCGGTCGACCGCGGTTGCCCACGGTCATATTTCTGACCGTTGGCGGTCGACCGTTGCCTGTCAGAGCTGCCAGCTCAGCTCTAACGGCTAGTTTTGTATTGGGGCTATATATACCCCATCTCTTCATAGTTTTTGTAAAGTTTTTTAAGGCAAAAATTCCAGACCTTCTTAAATGTTTTTAAAGAGTTTTCAAAAGTGTTTTGATCTTTAAACTTCTAATTTGATTTGTGTTTTGGGTTTTTGGAAAATCAAAGAAATAGGAATTTAGGATATTTGTATTGGTTTTTCATTCTCTATCTTTTACAAGAGTTTTCCCAAGTATTTTCTTTGTTGCTTGTTTCCAAAAACACCTAGTTTTCCACACTTGAGCTATCACCTATCCTAATCTATTTAGGATCTTGTTTTTGTGGAAAAGAAAAGAGAAAAGAAAGAGAAATTGAGTTTGTGGTTTTTGGAACCACTTGTTGTAAACACCCTTATTCTTGTTGTATCTCTCTTAGGTAGAGGCGATCGGGTGATTGGTTTGCTCCCTCTAGTGAGAGGTGAAGTTTGGTTGTAACCCTCTTCGGTAGAGGTGTTGTTGTTGGTTGTTGTATTGGCTACGGCCTACCCTCGGTTGTGAGGTGTTGATTGAGAGAGGAGTTCGGTACTCCATTATTGTAAAAATCCTCCTCGGTGAAGGTTCCCTCGGTGGGAGTCCTCGGTGGACGGTATAGTGGATTGGAAATCCTACACGGTGGTGTAGGCGGGGATGTAGAGCAAGGGTGCTCGAACCTCGAAACATATCATTGTGTTTGCATTTGATCCACTTGTCTCTAAACTCTCTCTCTTTACATTTGTGCAAAGCATCATACTTCATTCATATCATATTTGCTTGTGTTGAGCATAATTCATATTATCATATCATATCTATTTGCTTGTGTTGTGCCTTGCATAATTCACATTGCTATATCTTGTATATGCTTGGTTGTTTGTGTGTGCCTCACTTGTACCTAATCAACAAGAGCTTCACATAGCACCTCAACCCATTCAAGGGGAATTAAGAGGAGTTAGTCCAGAGCCCTTCACGGGAAATTCGGCTACACTTGTTGATTGTACTAAGTGTGTTGCAATATTTGCATTAGCTTCCGCATTTAGCGCACTTAGTTTTGCAATTAGTTTTTTAGATTAGCACTAACACCTATTCACCCCCCTCTAGGTGTTCCCTTTTCATTGGTATCAGAGCTAGTGCTCCTGATACTTAGGCTTAACATCCTAGGAGTGAGATCCATTTGGTTGCTAATCTACATTTGCTTGTTTGCACACATATAGTTTACCATGGCCTTCATGACCCCACCTATGTTTGACCCTTCCAACATCATGTTTGGAAGATTAGGATGACCGTTTATTTACAAACCCTAGGTCATAAAGTTTATCTTGCTATTACCAAGGAATCCTTCCTTAGTGATCGCAATCATATAGGGGCCAATGCACAAGCCCTAGAGGCCATTAGAAGCACACTTTCAAAGAATATCTTATACATGTTTCTATATTGATTCCGCTTTTGTAGTATGGAATATGTTGACAACAACCACCACCTCGGAGCTTCAAGTGCAAATTCAAGAAGAGGAATCTAGTGGAGAATCCGATTCACAATGCTTCATGGTCCAAGGGAATGACTCCATTGAGGTACATTCGGAACCCCACTTAGATAGTGATGATTGCTCTAGTCTTCATGTGATAATTATGATGCCCATGCTTTGAATGAAGAACTTTCTATTGTTTGTGAAAAGTTAATAGAAAATACAAGATTTTGAAAAAAGAAAAGTCTAAATATTGAAAAGAAAATAAGAGTTTACATTCTAGACTTGATGTTTTTTTGCAAGAGAAAGAGGAGACTGCTAATGAGAGGGATTCATTAAAATCTCAACTTGATCTTGCACTTAAAGAAAATAACTTTTTGAAAAATAAAAATGATTGTCATGCTCTTTTGAAGAAAAATGATAACTTGTCTTCAAAAGTTGATTTTGTTTTAAAGAAAATGATTCTTTGAAAATTAAGATTGCTTCAATTTCTAAAGATTTAGAAATATGTTTAAAGAAAACATTATTTTGCAAAATAAGATGGATGCACATGTTTGTCATGCTAGTGTAGCTTCTTCATCTAGTCTACCTAATGCATGTACCTCTTCTTCTAAGATTAATGATGATATTTGTATGTTAAAGAAGAGAGTAGATTGTTTGGGTCCACTATGAATCAATGTGCCATGAACCATACACGTTTGGAAACCTTGGTTCGAAAGAAACAAGTTCCATCTTTTATGCATGCACACCCTCCACGGCATACACATGCTTCTCACGGACACACCCATCACCATATGTATGCTCATGTGTACACTTGTACACATTGTGGCCGAAAAGGCCATCTTGCTAAATTTTGTTATGATAGATTAAATGTTTCAAATTAGCAAAGAAATTTGTTTGGGTTAGGGAAGGTACTAACCCCCATGGACCAATAAGAGTTGGGTACAAAGACCACCCCTCCTATTATTTTTGATGTAGGTGTGGGCTCTCACATGACGTGAGAGTGATGACACCTTGGAGTGGATGTGTTCCGGACTTAAAGGAAATCAATTGGATGCATCACTTTCAAGGGAAGATTTGGTGGAGATGACCACCATGTTTTGGAGACAAGGAGAGTTGCCTTCTAGGTTTGGTAACAATTCTTAACTCCTTATTATTGTTTACATGCTTTCATATTGATGTTTTATAGCATGTTTTTTCATTGTCTATGGATTAGTATGTAAATATCACATTATTAGATCCCTGACATACTTGTATAGTATTTGAGACACACATGCTTGCATGAACCCATACTTAGTGTTCTCACGTTTGTTTTGTTGGCCCAAAGCCTATCACCCTAGTTTTGATGATGATCAACTCATGAAGTTATGTTTACTAATGATCTTGTGTTTAATTAGTGACAGATTCCTTATCAAGATCTTAGTAGGTGTGGAGCTTCAACAAAAGATAAATGTCAAGTTGGAAGTTAGCACCGGTCGATTCACGAGCCTATGCATCAAGACCACATCTAGAGATGAGCTCGGTGGATTGCATGTGGACCAAGTCAAGAAGATGAGAAGACTTCAAGGGAAGACTTCAAGAAGATGAAGACTTGTGTCTAGGTATAAGATTTTGTTTTTGTTTTAGTTAAAATGTAAAGGATAGAATAGTTGGTGGATTGCTCAAGTCATATCACACACACACTCTTGATAGAATTGTTTTCATGATAAAAATTTCATTTCATAAAAGATTTCTTGTTAAGAAAAGATTTTCATTGTGACAAGATTCTATTTGGTTCTTAGTATTTCAAGTTTACATATCTTATATCCAAAACAAGTTTAGTGCTTTATGTCAAAAACTAGATATTTCATCTTGATTGTGTAGTGGATCATATCCATACACACTATGCTTTAAAGTATATCTTGTTTTTGTATTTGATGAAAATTTGGAAAAACATGTTGTTTAGAAAGTGTTTAGAAAAACAGTTATTATGAGCCAATATTTCCAAGTTACAAAAAATAGTCAAATCTTTAATAACATGCCTTGATTTTGTGCAAGCATGTTTCTATATCATAAAACTATTTTTTGTAGAATTTTTAAGTATTTATGGGATTTTTTATTAAGCCAAAAAGACCAATCTTTAATCCCAAAATTTTCAGGTTCTGGCAGTTCTGATTTTTCAGAACTGACAGTGGCCGGTCGACCGGGTCGGTCGACCGGACGTGCACAGACGTGCACGCCTGTGTGCACTGCAGAACGGTCGACCGTGCCAGTCGACCGCTTCAGAGAGTCTGCTCTCTGGAAATTCCGGTCGACCGCACCGGTCGACCGACAGAGAAGTAATTCTCTGCTCCAGGTGCGCGGTCGACCGGGCCGGTCAACCGGAGGCTCCAACGGCGGATTCTTGACCGTTGGCGGTCGACCGGACCGGTCGACCGGCAGTACTGACAGAGCCCAACGGTCAGATTTTTCTGGCCTCTATAAAATGGGTTTTGTCATTGTTTTGAGCCAAGATTTTAGGAGAGCTTTTGTCCAGTTATTTCCATTCTTTTAGCAGAGCTTTCTCCACAAAATAGAGTGCCAATATTCCTATCAAAAGGGATTTTATCAAGAGAGTGTTTATTGTGATTTCTTGTGTTTTCCATCAAAGTTCTTTCCTTGCTTTCTCACACAACACTTGAGCATCCATTGAGCTATTCATCCTATAGGTGTTGTAGTGAGAGTTTTTGTAGGTGATCAAGTGTTTAGATCACCAAGATTTCATCTTGTACTTTGAGGAGACGGGCAAGTGTGCTCGTGGTTGTTTAGGGTTCGGGTGCGAACTCTTGTAGCTTGAGGTGCGGCCTCGCGAGCCGGTGGGCTTGTGGTGTGTAAGGGACTTTTGGAGTCCGAGGGCTTGTAGGTGTTGCGGCACCAAGGAGAGATCCGGTTGGATCGTGCATAGTGGAAATCCTTCGTGTGTCGAAGGCGGGATGTAGAGCAAGTGTGCTCGAACCTCGAAACAAACCCTTTGTGTTTGCGATTGCTCACTCTTGCTCTCTTACTCTTTTTGTCTCACTATATCTTGCATTACTTTATAGTCTTTATCTCTTATATGCATGATATACCTTTGTGCTCAAAATTGCTATACTTGCTTGGGATTGTTATTAACACTAGTATTCAACAAGAGAGCCAACGCGGCACCTCAACCCATTCAAGGGGAATCTAGAGGAGTTTGTCCAGAGCCTCGCAAGGAGAATTCGGCAACACTCTTGGTTATACATAAGTGTTCAATTAAAAGAAGTTTAATTTGGTCAACTTAGTTTTAATTCCGTTATTTGTTCACAAGTGACCATTAGATTAGCCATCACCTATTCACACCCCTCTAGGTGATCTTACAATTGGTATCAGAGCCAAGTGCTCTTGATATTGGGTCTAACAACCTAGAGTAAAGATCCTACTTTTAGGCTAATCACAATATTTTGTACACACACTATGGACTTCATGTCACCACCCACCTTTGACATTCTTAACATCCAATTTGGAAGGTTAAGATGTCTTTGTTCCTCAAAGGACTTGGCCTTAGTGTATATCTTGCCACACTAATAAAGATTTGCTTAAATGGAAGAACATTGAGGCAATGCAAAAGCCCTTCATGCTATTAAGTCAACCCTAAATGATGATTATTTATCTAGGGTTTCTAACGTTGATTCGACTTGTAGCTTGGAACATCATCATCTCCCTTGGCGAAAAGGACCTATTACTATGCGGGGAGCGATTCGGACGTTGGAAGCGACATCTCCAACGTATGCTATATGGTCCAAGGGGATAACCCCCTTGAGGTAAACACCGAATCCGATGATGAGGATGTAGACATGTCATATGATGAGCTTGCTATACCTTTGTCATCTTGTGCTTGAAAAATATGACATGATTAAAAGAAAAATAAAAATTGAAAAAGGAACTTGATTGCATGCATGTAGAACATGACTCTTTAGAAGTAACATTGCATGTTTAGAAAAAGATATAAAATTTTGAAAAATTTTGATGCCATGCTTAATGATAAAGATTCTTTAGAAAATAAAATGGCATGCTTAGAAAAAGAAAATGAAGATTTGAAAAATGAGAATATTTTCTTAATGTCTAAATTGAATATTTTATGTGAAGGAAATATGATTTTTGAAAAATAAGATTGATTGGTGGAAAAACAAAAGGAAGATGTTTTCAAGAAAATAAATCTTGAAAAGAAAATTTTGTGAAAAAGAAAAAGATTTTGTTTCACAAAAGAAAAAGAAAAGTGATTCTATATCTCATAATACTTCTCATGCTCACATTGATCAAAATGAGATTAAAATTTGAAAAATAAAATTGATAATTTTGAGCTCTAATTTGAGCTCATATGTGCATTCAATCATACTAGATTGGAATCCTTGTTTCAAAAGAAACAAGTTCCTCATACTCATGCACATCATCATCATGA
>JAVJIF010016232.1:0-67328 GCA_038442645.1 Agave tequilana | reverse complement strand
AAGAAGAAGAAGAAGAAAGGAGAAAAGTGAAGAAGGAAAGAAAAGAAAAAGGAAGAAAAAGAAAAGAAAAGGAGAAAGAGAGTGATAGTGATTGGTGATGGGAGAGGGAATTAATGAGAGAGGGGGGAGTGGTGTCTCCCACGTGGGGGGAATGGCTGGATCAGTGGAGGAAAGAAAAGAAAGAAAGAAAGAAAAGAATAGATTAAATAATAATATTATAATATGGTCGCGAAAAATCGACTGTTCCAGAAAAATCCCAAAAAATACCCGGAGGTAGAAAACGTCATCCTGAGGAATAATACGAAATCGGTTTTCAGAAATAAAATCCCATTTTCAAATTAAAAATCCGAAAGCCAACCGCCGATACCGGTCTACACCGGGTCGGCCGGATTTTGATAAATTCTGAAAAATCCCAGAAAATGTATTAAAGAAGAAAATATGATTTTAAGAAATAAAGTGAAAGCGGAATTCAGAAATTCAATCCCGGTTGTAAGCTAAAAATCCTGGAATCAACCAGCGATACTGGCCGATACCGAATCCGGTGGAATTTTCATAAATTCATAAAATCCTCAGAAAAGGCATTTAGATGGGAAATGTGATTTTAAGAAATAATGTCTAAAGACACTTTTAGTAATTCCAATTAGTTTGTAAATTAAAAATCCCGGGAATCGGTCAGCGGCACTGGTTTGACACCGGTTTTGAAGATTTACAACTTAATCCAAGAAATTTCCAGAAAATCATAGAAAATCTAAAATATTGGAAAACGATGTTCAAAACTAAAATCGGTCAATCGGAATAGTAGAAAGACCAAATCGAGTAATTCTCTAGGATTGGGCCCTCGGTTCAGACTAGGGCTGACTCCGAGTCCACGAATCCAAATCCAAGACAAACGTTCATATGAATAATTCATAATACAAAATAAATACAAGAAGTAAATCGAAAAATACGATCGAAAAATCTGAATACGCAACTAAGTACGTATTCCGGGAGCGGGGGTGTTACATTCCATCCACCTTACAAAAAATTGCGTCCTCGCAATTTCGATAAGGGGTGAAATGAACACAAAAAGGTAGGAATGAGGATTATGCCAATCAAGATATGAATAACTATGAGTTGTTCCCCCCAGATTGACTGAACAACTAACTCAGGACTAAAGCATCTCTGCACTTCTGCCGTATATATACATCCTCTGACGGTGCCATAATAATACTGATCTGATGTCTGCTTATAAATGAACACTGCCAGAACTTCAAAGGACTAACCCATTCTGAACAATATAAAGTGAGCTGACTTGGTAAGATAATCAATAATACTTCGATCAGACTGTGAGCTAAGCTAATGAAATCCATAGTGCTGAAGTCCATAATATAATATTAAAACCTGCATAGTAAGATGTTATCCTTTTGCAGTAGAATCACTGACGGGCTGCATACTGGGCTTTGTTAACTCTGAAAGACGTAGCCAAGAATATAAAATAACTGCGAAAGAATTTGGAATACTGACTTATGAATGATAAACCGACTGCAGATGAAACAGGAAGAAGATATCTGAGCCCTGCAAGATTTGTAGAATGGATCATTGACAAGGCCATGGCGATAGCTCCGATATAGTGATGGGACTCTGTTCAGCAGTTCCATAAAAGTACGCTAGAAGAAATCCGAGGAATGGCTAGAGTGCCAAGCACTGAAGGGACTAGCCACGGATGAAACCAAGCCTGGATGAGGTTATCGCGTAACACAGCTCAGGTGTTAAACATTAGGGTGCGGCGAGGCTAACGCTCTGCGAGACTCGCATATAGCGAAGTTCACGCGACGAAGCCAGCGCGTAACACAACGCTAAATGCTAAGCACCAGGGTGCAGCGAAACTCACCACCCGGTTAGGTTCACGGATGACTAGAACACGACCCTCGCTAGGCGAGGCTAGCGGAGCCTTTGGTCCACCAATTTAATAAAAACTGCCAGGAGTTGGTGGCTCTGAGAATATGATCAAGAAATTATAATAACTGAGACGTGTCCCGAATGCTGTCTTCTGAATAATAATCGGACGGCATATTAGCTCTGAGAAAACCCGAGTTCCATGATCATAGTCGAAGAAATCATGATCGCTATTAGAGTAATAGAAAATATCATAACTCTATCTGCCAGAAGTCCTGATTCTGAAATGTCGTTATATATACTGACACTTCTAATGAATTGATGGCAATCTATCCGACTTACATAAGTGACGACTACTCTGCTTGATGTGCTAGTCTCCCATGATGTATCCAGAATATAAGAATATAACGCTGGGCCGAAGATCTGCCTAATATAAGATAATGTGATATACCAGAGTCGAGAAGCGCCAGAACATAATTAGAACGAACCACATCTGCCCGGCTGTTACCTCACTAGTCAACACATATCTTAAGTTGGCATAAGATCACGAAAATCAGAATAAATCAGAATAACAAAAATAGAAGAGATAGGAATCATGAAATAGGGAGAGAGATAGGACGGACTAGGATTAATGGAGATAGGGCAATGAAGAGGGTATGATATAGAGAAGTTACCAACTCCCGGACATGCTAAAAATGGGAATAATTAGTTACGGTCAGTACTTCCAGAGTTCCTCTGCAGATATTGAATGCCCTTCCTGTTCTCACTCCATCATATTGAGCATCCGACTTCCCTTCCAGTCAGATCATATGTTTTCTTCCCTTCACCATGTGCCCTAGTTCTTAGTCTCCTTAGTGTATGACTCCATACTTAATACCGGGATGAAGCGAGATAATTCACAATCTTTCTGGCGATTGTGTTTGCAGGTGTCCGGCTTTAGACAATATCCACATGTCATATGTTGGGGGCAAGGTTGGAGGGATGACTTAGCTAGTAGGGCATCCAGAGGCCTGTTTGGACCTTTACTTTCCTCAATTGAGAGGGTCTCTTCGTCAACTTCATCTGCATCTTATCCTGATCTTTCTCCTCTGGGTCCATCCTACTTCCGGATGATGACAAGAGAACTTGAGAATACTCCTTAGCTGCTTGGGAATAAGAAACATCTTGATCCTCACCTTCATTTCTCACTAAAATATTGCTTGCTCAGTTCTCCTTGTCGGCCATCATGTAAGACACCGACCGACTATACCTTTTTGCAGTGTGCTTATTTACTGTTCAATCTCCCTACCGCAATTTGATAAATCATCTTTCATTTCTTCCTGGGCTATTACAGAGAAGAATCTTCCTATAGAAATCCTTCGAGAACTAGTCCCAAGTGTTGGGCTTTCCCAGTCTCGCTGCTTCCGCCAACTACTACATCCAGGCTACATCTTCTAACTGAATCTTGATCATTTTCACCTAGTTCTCGTCAGGGACCCAAGTTGACTTAGAAGATCCATCAGGTTTACTGACCACTGCTATGCATCCAGGGCTTCTCCATGCTTGAAAAGATTGCCGGCTGTAATTTTCTGAAATCTAACATGTCGCCTGGCTTCTGTTCCCGGAGTGCAACCAATGATCCTTGGTGCGGGACCTTCGCCTGTACTTGATCGTGTCTCATCATATCTTGCAGAGATAGTCTTAAATCAAGATTTTCTCCATTAGGGTTACCCTAGGAAGAACCAGAACCGTTATGATTTCCCCATCTTTTCATGTCCGAGTTGGTCCAAGAATACAAGAAATTGAAGTATGAAAGGATGGGAGAACTTCAGAATTCAAAGATAAGATTATCAAGAGAGAATGGATAACTTTGTACTTGTAGTTGGATTGTATAACCAAGACTCATGCATTCCAGTTGCAAATTTCTTTACCATTAATTTGCCGTCTGGACGTACTGAGGAGGTGAGAGCCTAGGCTCTGATACCAACCTGTAACGCCCCGATCCTGGCGGATACGGAGACATTACTGTAACGTATATACGCAAGTCAGAAGTACCTTCACGTATATACGCTAAGCATCAGTACAGGCAAGAATCAGAGTACGGAAGTAAGGGGTGCATTATACATTCCAACATATGAGTACAATTACAAAGTTATCACCAGAGGTGATCAATATTACAATAATATTACATCACCTGACAGGCGCAATTGCGAGAATACAAGAGATATACAGGAGTAAACAGTATAAAAGGCACTCACGAGTTTACAAAAGGAAAAACTCGGGAGGCACACAGGGGGGCCTGGAAGGATAAGACTCTGGACGGTCTGCTGAGATCCACGCTACCGCTGCGCCACTCTGATCAGCAACTGGGAGAATTCACACGCTCCAAGCTCCATGACCTGGACATGAGGATCCAGGGGAGTCAGATGAAACTCCCCAGGCGAGTGGTGATACTAAAGCCAAGTGGCGAGCAAGGGTAAGCACATGTAAAGCGATAAACCAAATAAAGCCGAGGACGAGCAAATCTGATTGTATGGTTTCAGATCACGGCTCCATAAGACTAGTACGTCGAAGGAATAATCCAAACAAGGAAACCCTCATATATATACCTTATCTTATGTCACCTAATCTAAGCACATACAACCAGACTGCACTCAAGACATGATAAGATAATAAGCAGGAGGCAGGTGGATACAAGAATAGAGCAGGGCATGAGCAGTTAATATAATAGTACTCATAAAACCGGAAATCCGATGTAAAATCCAGGACAAGCAAATATAGTAAGGCATATCACAGATTCATAGCCGTTTAGGCTGCAGGCTTCAGTATGCGTCCCATTCCACATACCTCTACTTACAACTTAAAGAGCCGGTATTAGACACTTTATTATTACTCGTCTTACCCTGATATCTAGCTATGTGAACTAGCGTCCCAGCACACATAGATCCATATCTGAGTAAAGCAAGGTTGTTATTGGAAACCAGCGGGGGTATCAACGAACTATGTTTACAGTGGGTCCCGTACATACCCGGGACCACGGCCCAGGATTGTTCCGTTGCTTGGTGACGGAACCTGCCGCAAGGCTAACAGGAGGGACTTATGTATGCCCTTATCATGATTCAGGAGGAGGGAGCCAGCACTCCCTCGGTTGCCTGGAGGCCCACAGGTCAGATCGGAAGTTTTAGTTGCACAACATGCCTAATACCACTGTAAACACGAACACATATTGATAGCCGCATGTTTCCCCCGACCCGATGCAAGTTGTTCCTTTTATGATTTATTAGGTTAATTATCAATTTACGGGAATAACAGGAACATGACATGATCAGGAATTCAGGAGTTCAGGTCACTGTATATAATACAGGATAACAGGTCACTGATCATGATACAGGATATCAGGTCACTGTACATAGTACAGGATAACAAGACAGGGTTCCCGTAAATGTGATAATCACAGGTCAAGTATATCATGCTGAGTGTCAAGGGATAGCATGACAAGATGGTGATATTAGACAGGTAACCAGTCATGTCAGAGATTGATATTAGTCGGTGGCAAGTCATATCATAACCAGGGTCTTGCCAAATAGTAGCATGTCAGGTGTTAGGTGATAACAAGTCAGTTGACAGGTGATATACATGTGTTAAATAGTAACATGCATAAATGACAGGTATGAAGAAATGACACGGTGGTAGAATAGTAGCTGAGCACAACAAAGAGGAGCTGAGCAAGCTGGAAGTACAGACAGCAAACAGTATTTAACACTGGAGCGTCTGGCGAGGTTACCGGGGACGACTCGGTTGACGTGCGAGTAGAAAATCCGGCAGCAGCAACTCGCCTAGACGAATCTAGTGGTAAAGCGCTGAACGCTGATCATGATAACCAGGCGGAGCTGAACAAGCTGGAGGCACAGGCAGCGAACAGAGTTTAGACACTAATGCGCTCTGCGGGCTACGGGGCACTCGGATTAAGATACGAGTGGAGAATCCGGCAGCAACTCGCCTAAACGAATTTAGTGAATAAAGCACTGAGTGCTAAGCATGCTCACCAGCGGAGCTGAGAAACCTGACGATCCCAATCACGCCTCTTTCGAGACAGTGAGGGACCGGAGGCTGAACTGAGAGACCTGCCAGTCCCAATCACCTCTCTTTCGAGACAGTGAGTGACCGGAGGCTGAAGGGGTCCGGAAGCCAAGTATGGTATGAGGCAGTACATACATCACAGGCATGGTATATGTACAAGAAGGAACTACCCTAGTACAAGCATTCGTCACAGAGCAATACATGTCCAGATTGGCACTCGGCCATACACAGATACAGGGACTCAGCCCAATACAAAATACATGGAAACAGGAATAAAATATATGTCGACCCGACGAAGCGGGGAAACCCAAATGGAGGCGAGAGCGAGGACACTCGCCTAAATCACCGGAAAGCCGAAAAGTCTGGAATCCATGGAACTCGCGCACGCGCCATAAAATAATATATAATTATGAGGAGAGAGAAAGTGAAGAGGAGAGAGAAAGAGTGAGAAGCCTAGAGAGAGAAAGGGACACAGGAGACGCGGGTTGAGGAAGTGAGACGCGGGGGTTCGCAGACGCGGAGTTAGCATCGCGAGAATAACAGACACGGGGATCACAAACGCCGGGAATAGCAGACGCGGGGTTCGCGTCGCAAGAATAGCAGATGCGGGAATCACAGACGCGGGGATCGCGTCGCGAGAAGTACCAGACGCGGGAATCACAGACGCGGGGATCGCGTCGCGAGAAGTACCAGACGCGGGAATCACAGACGCGGGGATCGCATCGCATAGATGCCTCAAACGCGAGATCTGCGTTCAAGTGCGGACGCGAGGGAAACGCGGACGCGGACGTGGGTTCTGCGTCGCGTCAATACAGAAACGCGCGGAGCGCGTTAAGGGATTGCCTAGACGCGGGGGAGATCCACGTTAGGAAAGTCTTGGCGAGGAAAATCACTCGCCGACAAGATTCCTTGCTGCGCCCGACGAAGGGAAGTTCGGCCCCAATCCAAAAGGAGGGTACCGGCCCCAAGTCTTGCCAACAGAGAAAACGCGGCCCAATCCAAAAGGAGTGGCCGGCTCTTGAGTCTTGCCGACTAAGAAGAGCACGCCCCAATCCAAAAGGAGTGGCCGGCTCTGAAAGAGTCATGTCCAAATGGAGAAGACGAACAGGAAGAGGAACCAGGAAGAGAGAGAGAGACTCAGGAGAGAGAAAGAGAGGGAAAGTTGTAGGAAAAAGAGAGGAAAATGAGGTGTATTATGAAATAAAATTGAGATTTAAAGGAGTGGGTATTGATGTAATAGAGGGAAGTAGTTTTAGGAATGTGGTGGGGGTATTATTGGAAAGAGGGATTCTTTTGATGAAATGGAAAGGAAAAAGGAAAGAAAGAAAAGAAGAAAGAAAGAAATGAAAAGAAGAAGGAGGAGGAGTGGGGTGGCCGGCGCCGGCGGCCTGCCGGCGGCGGCGCCGCCGGCGGGGAGAGGGCGGCGCGCGCGCGGGTGGAGAGGAGGGAGGAGGTGTTGGGTCATCTTTGTTTGGGTTGTTGTTGTTGTTGGAGATGGTTGTTTGATGGAGGTGGAAGGTGATGGTGGTGGTGGTTGTGGTGGTGTTGGGAAGTTGGAGAAGGTGGAGGAGGTGGTGATGGAGTAGTTAAAGGGGGAATTTGATGGTGGTGAGGGAGAATTTTGGAGAAGATGGAAGTGGATCGTGGATGGGTTTGGTGGAAATTGAAGGTTGTTGGGGTTGGTTGAGATTGAAGATGGTGTTGGTGTGGAGAGGAGTTGTGGAAGAAGGGGTGGTCGGCCTAGGGTGGCCGGCGGTGGTCATGCTTGGGCGCTGGTCGTCAAGGAGAAGAAGAAAAAGAAAAAGAAGAAGAAAGGAGAAAAGTGAAGAGGAAAGAAAAGAAAAAGGAAGAAAAAGAAAAAGAAAAGGAGAAAGAGAGTGATAGTGATTGGTGATGGGAGAGGGAATTAATGAGAGAGGGGGGAGTGGTGTCCCACGTGGGGGGAATGGCTGGATCAGTGGAGGGAAAGAAAGGAAAGAAGAAAGAAAAGAATAGATTAAATAATAATATTATAATATGGTCGCGAAAAATCGACTGTTCCAGAAAATCCCAAAAATACCCGGAGGTAGAAAACGTCATCCTGAGGAATAATACGAAATCGGTTTTCAGAAATAAAATCCCATTTTCAATTAAAAATCCGGAGCCAACCGCCGATACCGGTCTACACCGGGTCGGCCGGATTTTGATAAATTCCGAAAATCCCAGAAAATGTATTAAATAAGAAAATATGATTTTAAGAAATAAGTGAAAGCGGAATTCAGAAATTCAATCCCGTTGTAAGCTAAAAATCCTGGAATCAACCAGCGATACTGGCCGATACCGAATCCGGTGGAATTTTCATAAATTCATAAAATCCTCAGAAAAGGCATTTAGATGGGAAATGTGATTTTAGAAATAATTTCTAAAGATACTTTTAGTAATTCTAATTAGTTTGTAAATTAAAAATCCGGGAATCTGTCAGCGGCACTGGTCGACACCGGTTTGAAGATTTACAACTTAATCCAGGAAATTTCCAGAAAATCATAGAAAATCTAAAATATTGGAAAACGATGTTCAAAACTGAAATCGGTCAAATCGGAATAGTAGAAAGACCAAATCGAGTAATTCTCTAGGATCGGGCCCTCGGTTCAGACTAGGGCTGACTCCGAGTCCACGAATCCAAATCAAGACAAAACGTTCATATGAATAATTCATAATACAAAACAAATACAAGAAGTAAATCGAAAAATACGATCGAAAATCTGAATACGCAACTAAGTACGTATCCGGGAGCGGGGTGTTACATATATCATGAACCCTAATCGCAAACTAGAATACTGATGTTAAACTGGAATCATATACTGATATTGATGATTATAACTTGTTCACCTTGCATGTGATTAAGTATTGTTACTCTTTCGAGAAGTTGAACTTTATGGTATATACGAACTTGATAAATATGAATATGATTGTGTGACACACAGTGACATGAATATGAATAATATAAAGATGTGAATGGTATTGTATATATACCTGCTTGAGATGTTGACTGTAATTGTTGCTTGATTTCTATGAATGTGAACACGTATATGCATATGTGAGTATGATGGTTACATTCATACATGAAGGAAGGGGCCGAAAAGATCCGATAGGATTAGAAAACAGTGTGAATATATCCGTATGAAGGAAGGGCCGAGAGATCCGGTAGGGGAAGAAGACGGCGTAAAGAAAGGGGCTGGAGAGATCCAATAGGGTACGAAGATGTTGTATTTCTTGCATCCTATATGGTATGTGATGCGTGATGGTTGTGACATACTTATTATGTGGTATGTGTATTATTGTGTGTGTTATATATTGTATTTGTTGTATCGTAAATACACATGAAGAACTCAGATTGAACTATCAATAAGCTATAGAGATAGATGATCAGAGTAGAGCAGCGAAACTATTCAGTAGAATGATTAGATAAGTAAATATTGTTATGAAAATTTTCAAAGTCCATCATACACATTTGTATTAACTCTAATATACGTTACTGACTGGAGTATACTTTACTCACTGAGCTTTTTAGCTCACCCTGTTATTATTAACCCCTCTCAGGTCAGAGCAAGGGCAAAAGCTCAGTTTGAGTCTTATGAGCGACAGAGGAGGCACCAGATAGCACTTTGTTGAGCATTTATTTTTTATTTTTTTGGAATGTTTCTTTTGTATAAGTATGTGGTAATACATGGAGTTATATGTATACATAGAGATATAAATAGTGTTGATGAAATTAGTATGGATATCAGCTCTGTATTTTTGGTTGTTTGAGTTTTATATTAATAATGATCTTTCTGAAAGTGATTCAAGTTCTAAGTTTTATCTGTTTATAGATTAGAATGCTTTTTAAGTTGGATTGTGAGCCGAGAGGAATACTCTCATGCATATATTTATTTGATTGATATTGAGTTAAAAGTTTACGATGAAATTTGGGAATTTATAAGTAGGTGATGTCAAGCCAAAATTGTGATTAAGTAGGCTGGTGTAGCCGAAATATTATATATTGTATCAGGGCATACTCTATATTATAGAGGAGATATTGCTGAAATTTCTGATAAATTATTTCTGATAGGATTATAAAGATTATGAGATTGATTAGTGTAATTAGATTTGATTAAAGGTAAATCAGTGATTAAAAATTGGGATTGTTACACTTGCAGTCCTTCTTCTAATGATCTTTCTGTTGACAAAAGTGATATGCCTTCGATGAACCAAAATTTTCATTCCTCCTTTTCCTTCCATTCTCATGGCCACCAAACTCGATCCTTTCTGCTCAACTTGATTTTGTCTTTTTCTGATCTCATTAGATAAAGAAGTTGACATGACCTCCTCAAATATGAGAGTTTCTTACTGTAGAGCATAATGGTGACAATGTGGTCATATGACTCCGGAAGCAAACTAAGAAGTATCAACATCTTGTCCTCCTTATCGATCTTGACATCAACAAGTAGAATCTCATTGAGATTCCCTTGTTGAAGAAGTTTAGATGCTCTTGTACTGTTGTTCTTTTTGTCATGCATAGCTCATATAGTTATTTCTTGAGATACAACTTATTAGAGGGCTCTTTGTCATATAGAATATTTTCAACTTTGATCACAAACTCGTAGCTATTTCTTCATCCATCACATTGTACATGACCTCATCTACTAGACATAATCAGATTGTGCTTGCTACTTTTAAATTCATCTCCTCTCAATCCTCATCTGATGTACCTGCAGTTTTGCTGACTTTTCTTGCAAGGCCTTGTGAAGAAGATCTTATTACATCAGCAACGCCTTCACCCTCCTTTACCATAAACTGAAGTTTTCTTTATCATTGAACTTCTCGACCTCGAACTTGCTCGCAAAACTTCCGATCTTCAACATATCGCTTTTCATCAATCTTTATCTTTAATACCAATTGATATGCGGAATTAATATGCTTTAATACTAATTATTGTTCATGGGATCGACGTCGCGGAATGTGACAATATGATAATACTTGCAAGCGGAAAACTATTTTAGAGCAAACTAGTAATATCAAGACAAAGAGTAATAAGAGGATTTAATGAGGTTGCCCAAACTTGGCCTACGTCCATGGGGAGAGAGCTTGAGAGAGTTTTATTATAAACTTAGTATAAGAGATCTAATATTCTCCTTGATTCTGATAAGGGTATTCACTTTTTCTTAAATTACACAAGATTATAAGAGTATACTTTTTCTATATGCACCATCACCTTTCTCTCTTTCTTGGTTTTCTCTGATCTTCTTCAAGATACAATCTACTGGGTTACAATATTTATTTATAGAATTTTATATACAACTCTTGTTCGGACTATAAGATGATTTTAGCCATCAGATGCTTGAAGAATTTGATCAATCATTTTAGAAATTGATATCCTTGATCTAGAAGAATTCTAACCCCTTTAAACTAAAAAAAAATCTTCATTGAATTGAATTTAAATCTTTTTTGAACTCTATTAGAAAAGATTAAAATTCTATTCTTCTAGAATGTCATTGATTAATCATTTTAGAAATTGATTTTCTTGATATAGAAGAATTCTAACCTCTGTTCACGCTTCAGAACAATAGACTAGTCGACTAATAGCTTCTATAAGTCGACTAATTGTAATATTCTCCTTCTTCGTATCTATCAGTTCGACTGTTTAATCGACTGGTCCGAGTATTAGTCAACTATACAGTCGACTAATCTGCTTCAGTTTTATTTGCTTCTTCTATTTTAAGCCTTCATCTTTTCCAATTCAATTGGATCTTCTTAGAACATCATCTGTTTTTGAAAATAAGGTAAAATCCCAACAGTAATGATATAAGAGGAGATTATGGTGGAGGGTCTGAAGACGAGGATGAGGAGGTGGTGGAGAAGATGGCGGTGTTGAGTTTGAGGAGGAGGAGATGACAATGGTGAGTTTAGGAGGAGGAGGGTCCTTGTGAAGGAGGAGATTGTAGTGGTAGGTTTGACGAGGAGAAGTGATATAGGAGAGAGATAATGAAGATCTGCTTGAAATGGTGGTGGTGGAGGAGAAGGTGGTGGCAATGGGTTTAGGAGAATGAGGCATGGTGGTGGAGGAGGAGATAGTAGTGGTGGGTTTGACAAAAAGTGATGTAGAAGTAAAAAAAAAAGTAACCGAGGGCCTATTTCATTTTGAGGTTAAATTTTCCAAACTTTAGTTTTTTGGAGTAACATAACTCCAAAAGGCAAATATTATGACTGTTTTAACTATGTACATAGTATTTTAAACCAATATTGTACTCCCAAAAGTTGGTTTGAACTTTAGTTTAGAAAAATCCAACAAGAGTGAATTTTTCTTTAACTCCAAATTTCATTTAGCTAGTGATACTATAGTTTTAAAAACTATAGTTAGAAGTTTACTAATTATAGTTTGAAACCTCTAAGTACAACTTAAACTAACTACCATTTAGAAAACTTACAAACCAAATAAGCTCAAAAAAGAGCAAAATTATTTAGGGGATAAAACAAAAGATATTCAACGATAGTTGAAAATAGGGTAAATTATGAAAAATACCCTCTGTACTATTGGAGATGTTGCACCAAACACCCCTATGCTACGAAAACTTACATATTGACCCCCCTGGAAGATCGACACCTGTAGTTTTTCGTCAAAAGGGGCACGTGCACGTCTCGTGCCGCCTAATTAATCAAATAAACAATCACTTGAATTAATTGCTTAATAAATGAATTAATTATTATTAATTAATTATTAATTGATTGCTTAAACTCTCCCCTTCTTCCTCCCTCCCTTCTGCCCACTAGATCTGCGCTGCCCCCTTCCGCCTCCTCTCCTTTCCCTCCTCCTACCCTCCTCCTCGCCACCATCAGATCAAGCGACGAGGAGGAGGAGGAAGGAGGGGAGGGCGGGCCTCCTCCCCCCTCCTCGCCCCTGGATCTGGCGATGAGGAGTTCCTCCTCTTCCTCCCCTAAATCCAGTGGCGAGGGGGGAGGGAGGAGGGACAGGACCACCTCGCTGCCAGATACAACGGCGAGAAGGAGGAGGGAGGGGAGAGCCGTCCATGATGAAAGAGGCCTTCGACTCGAGAGGGAAGTGGGAGAAGATGTTGGTGGTGACAAAGAGAGGGAAGGCGCAGCCCCATTGAAGATTTACAGGGGAATACTGAATTCGGCCGAGAGGTTAAAGGTCCAGGGAAGAGGGAGTCAGAGATGAGGCAATCGGGTTTTTGGGCGGCGAGGACGGACTTGAGAGGGGCACGAAAGTGGTGGAGGGCGACATTGAAGGTATCGAGGAGGGAGGAAGGGATAAAGGTGAGGTTTTCTTGGCCCGAGACGAGGCCGTGAGGTCTGCGAAGGGGAAGGGGATGGTGATGATGTGGAGGTTGGGGGACGGGAGTATGGCTCGGGCGTGGGGTGTGGTAACGATGGTGGAGCTTACACCATGAGAGGCGAAAGTGTGGGCCATATCAACCATGGGGAAGAAGTGGTCGAGCTCATCACGGGAAAGAAAAGAATGTGTAGGGGAGAATCCGAGCTCGTGGCTGATTAGCTGAAGAGAGAGAGTGAGTATTGAGAGGGAGAGATAATGGTGGATCTGGCCGGATCAAGTCTGCTGCCTCTGCTTTCCGTCGAGAGAGAGAGATTTAAAAAATAATTAAAACACGTGTTTTTGCACGTGCCCCTTTAATGGGAAAATAAACAGTGTTAGTTCCGGGGTGTCAATATGTAAGCTTTCGTAGTGTAGGGGTGCTTGGTGCAACATCTCCAATAGTACATGGGTGTTTTTCATAATTTACCCTTTAAAAATAATATCAAACTGCGGACACACTTATCCCTAATAAATGGGGGCTCACTCAACCCATATTGGGACTCGCTCCACCAACATTAGAGAGGACTCCCTCCTCTCGATTTGGAAGCATGGGCGACCAAATACAATGAAATTTTCTATTCAAGTCTATCCCAAAACATTGTTACAATCCATTTAAATGGATCCCAACCAAATATAAATACAAGATGCACATGACTCTTTATTTGATTAGAACCTTCCATAGCTTGCATGGTCCCCATTTATACCTTGATTTTGTGAACAAATGGGGTTTTATTTGAATCAACTTTCTATTTGTTCATAATTGTTGCATTAAGGAGGAGGATATGATGTAGGAGAAGGCAGAGATAAGTGGTGAGTTTGAGGAGGTATGGTAGAGGAGGAAGTGGTGGTGATGGGTTTAAGGAGGACGAGATGGTTGTGGTGGTCGTTTTAAGGAGGACGGGAAGATGGTGGAGACTTCAAAATAGTAAGCTTAAGAGGGTCATATGATTCCACGTGCCCCTTTTAACAGAAAATGTAATATTATTAGATGAAGGGGCACATCTAGATTTTTCTTACTTGAAGTGGTTTGGTGGAACACCCCTGACAGTATAAGGATATTTTCTGTAATTTACACTAAAAGCACTACTAATTTTGTGTTCCTTGATTGTTAAATGGCATACCTAGAGTGCGGCTATTCACATCTGTAAAATTGCTTAACACACCCACTTTTTAAGAATAAAAGTTGCTGGACAATTTTAACCTTAAATTAAAAGGCTAAAATAGACATTGATTAACTCTAATATTACAACTAATGAAAATTCTATTGCTAAACACACACCAATAATTGTTGAATACACCCACCCAAATCCTATTCTTAATCAATCCAACTTTCTTTTTATTTTTTAAATATATGCTTCTTCTCAACCAACACAAGCCCTAAAAAAATTCTTAGCATCTATACCATCAAAAAATTGCTACATTAATAGCTATGGACAAATAAATAATGTCATGGGATCATAAAAAATAATCAAAAAGTAAGTTTTTCCCATATAGTTAATTAAATTAAATAGTTTTTTTTGAATTTCATCACAGCTAGTTTGATCAACGAAGTCTCAATGAATCTATGCACCAGATGTTTGGTTTAAAATTTATAGCAAGAACTGTGTATTTCCTCTTGTGAAATTCAGTAGTGTTCTATTACTCAAAGTCTATGCCATATTATCTGAACAAAGTTTGGACCCCTATAATCTGAACAAATTTATTCGTTCTATTCTTCTCAAAAAAAAAAGTAGTGTGTTTTATTTCCTCTTATGTCCCAGAAATTTACACTGATGAATAGAAAACAACTAAATAATATTAAGTTAATGTATTCAAATAAAGAATGAGATTATAAATTGGAATATTATCATTTTATTTTGATCATCATAAAAATAGTAAACTTAATGAAAATATTTTTTGCTAATCTGTATAATACAGACATAAGATAATAAAAACACATAAAAATCACTTTGATGCACTCGCCTTTCAGTACCATCCTCAATTTGATGCATTCTATTCTAATGCATTAAAATCTTGTTTTCCTGCAAAATTCATTTTTTAGTGCATTTAGCTCAGATTTTAAGCATTCTCTTATTTAAATAGTTTGTTGGATTTCTTAGTTGTTTTCTGTTTGTTGTTTTATAGTCGATGGGGCTTTCGGTTAGGCGTTCCCTTTTTTGCATTTTTTCTGCAAAAATAGTTTTTATTTGTCTAATCATATTAGTTTAAATGTATTAAAAATATAATGAGAAACATATGTGAATTAGATGTAGACCGCAAACCAGCTGAAAACATCAAACTTACTCGAAGGCTATTTAATTAATTTCTAATTGAATAACTAACTCACAGTAAGTGAGAGGATAGATGATTTTTTTAGGGAGGAAGGGTAGGGTAGAATTGTATTTTAAAAAATAATTAATTTAAAATGAAAAAGATAGTTTAGAAAAAATGGAGAGTGTGCGTTTAGAAATTTTGTGGGTGTATAAAGTATACGGGTGTGTTAAGAATTTTGTGGGTGTTAACCACACTCCATACCCTAGCACTGCATCTAGAGGAGTTATGCGCACTTTTGACAAGGAGATAAGAATCCTTATAATTAAAAATATAAATTATGATTTAAACAAACTATTATTAATTAGATATCTTTATCAAGTAAGTAATTATTTCAATCATTATATTACTTTGTTATATGGATATAGTTACTACTTTAGAACAAAATTCACACTTATATCACTAAGTAGTACATATGTAGGTAGAATTAATAATTATATGATAAAATTAATACAAAGTTCATCGAAAAACTAATGCAACTTTACTTGATGGAAATCTGTGTCCAATTTATGATTTTTCAACCACAAAACTTCAATAAAATAATAAACTATTATATCGTCTAATTTATTCACAAATAACATATTTTGTTTTGATCAAAACACCAAATTGATCATTATTATTAAACACTTAGAGTTGTCGAAAAGAATAAAAAATATTTCTTTAAAAGAAATCATTTATGAAAAATATGATGCATGTGCATGCCAAAATAATTATTTTATTTAAAAGTTATTAAATTATACCTAGTAAACTACAACACCAAAAGATAAGTATGAGTAATTAACTATATGAGGCATGTCTAGAAGCACAAGTTTATATTAAGCATTTTGATACTTGCATTTTTGAATATCACATAGTTTATCTTTTTACTTGGTTACATGTGAAAAAAATAACATAACAATTATTCTCAGCACTACTTTTATGCATGCTCTAGATCAATCATTAATTATTGGCATGACATAAAGTAAAATTTTAAGATGATTTTTCTATAAATTAATTAAGGGTATATTTTGAATCAAATTAAATGGACTTGTAAAATTATATTTGAAAAATATCTTATTCTATAGAAGAACCATTACAGTTAATAAACTTTGGTCTAAAGAAAAAATTGTAATATAACATATATTGATTTTGCATGTTGATAATTAAGTTTAAGAATTTGATTGATAAATATTCAAAATTAATCAGGGAAAAATAATAAGTTATGCTCATAAAGAAAATAAATTAAATTTTCTAATTATAAAATGACATAAATTTTTTTAGATAAATCTCTTTATTGTTAACATCAATGATTATTTAACATAATTTATGCTAAAAAGATCAACATCTGTTCAGTTCTAAAATAAGAAAAAACATATTTTTCTTATAGATCATACAGAGTTACCCCTCTACAAAAAGACTACAAAAGTAATAGCCATTTACAACAATCACATGTGTTATAATATGGTCCACTAAAAAAATATTCCTTTTTAGGAAAATATCATTGTTTCAGTTCTCTATTTGTTTCATTTGTATTTGTCATATTAAAAACTAGACTCTCCTTTAGGAAAGATGATTGATACGAAGATAATAAACAAAAGCCCTCAAAGTATTATATTCATAAAAACTATGCTTTGATAATTAAAAAAATCCAAAATGAATAGTGGTTTAAAGTACTTATCAAAATATAGTTAATACTTACAAGAAATATATATTCAAAACAAGAGAACTTGTAATATTAACAATAATATTTAATAGTTATGATAAGATTACTAGCATAGATATACAATGACAGCTAAAAGAAAAGTTAACAAACACAGTTGAAAGCCTGTCATACCAAAAATTCCTTATGTTTTCTTATCTAAATTGCCATGAAGTTCACATTCATACAAAGATTGAATAATCTTTTAATAAAACCATCACTCTCATGTATCAAGTAGAAAGCCATAGTCACAACTATATTAAATGTAAAGATGAATAAGGCTTAAGAAATATAAAAAGTACATAAATAATGATTAAAGCATATAACAATTATAAATGTTCAATTATTCCATAACTAGCATGGTATTTAAATTATGATAAATCATTGCTTGTTGAACTAATTCGACTTCCAATCAATAAAACCCATGACCATAACCAAGATGACTAGCCAAGTAAGTATGACCATTTCCAAATGCAAATTGGTCCATCCTCCCCATCTGGTTTGCAGCCATGACGACATTTGAAGATGAAGCACCTTCAGCTCTCATCAGCTCACTTACTCTTCCCTCGATTCTCATTTTAAGGCCTTTGAGTAATTCCTCCACCTGCTTGAGTTGCGTTAGCCCGAGATCTTCAATCTCATTAAACAATTTGCAGAATGGGTTCTTCTGAACCAAAGCCTTCAGTCGTGCCTCCAACATTAACTTCTTAGTGTTGGAAATCTCCATTCGCCGAGATACCTCCATGCACTGCAGATTCAACTCCCGAGTCACATTCACGCGGTGTGTTCGATGCAGATTGCTTGAATCAGATGGCACCAAATTTCCTGACAAAAAGCGATCAACAACCTCATACACTCCTGGGCTACCAAAGGAATAAGGGTTACCTGCTGGAGAGTTCACCACGACCACGACCTCAGCCCCACAAAGAGTGGTCAAGTCAGTAGCCTTGGTGAACAGGCCAATGCGACGCTTTGAGAAACACACATGGCGTGCCTCCTCACTTACAATCTTCTCAATCGCAATTTTTTTACGACCTTGGGTGGTCTTCTTCTTCCTTACCATATTGCCTCTCAGGGACTAAAATATGTGGAAGCTTTTTACTTGGTTGGGATTAAATAAAGCGGGATGTATGAATAAAGATTCAATCATATGGCTTGGTACATCATCTATGTCCTAATTTCAATAGCAATCGACGTTTAGGTATTATAGTATAAATGGCAACACAGCTAAATATCCTTACCGAATATATGAGCAACGGTCAAAAAATTACATATCCAGTGCTAGGTGCATTGGCAATGTATACTTCAGATCCAATGTATGAGTTGAAAACCAATCAAGTGGTGCAAAAATTTGAAGTATTTCAATAAAACTTTTCCAAATTTGTGAATATTACAGATCATATAAAAAATACAAGTGTATGTAGGAGAGATTCATTAGAACCTAAAACAATCTTGGACTTATACACTAGAGGGATATCATCATTGACATAGAATCATGAACATCGTGTGGTTCTCTGTAACGCAACAACATCATCATACAATTGCATGCACCGGATGCAAAATATCGGTAATTTTGTGTGGTCATTTGCATCTAATTCATAACTTGCCAGTGTACTGAGAATTTGTGAATGTAGCATGAGCCATTATTTAAATATATCCGTTAGAAAATAAATAATAGATAGGCACTGGTAATGAATAATTATATTGAGTCACAATATTTATGTATGTTCTTTCTTTATGCATCTATCATTAGCTATGGATACATGGAAAGTATTTATGAACAAAAAATTCATAGTTCTTTTTTCTTTTCTTTTTTTTTTTTTTTTTGAAAAAACAAAATTCCCATAGTTGCTAAGAACATGTATGTCCCCAACATTATAAGCATATACACATCAAAGACAAAAAGAAAAGTGAAGAAAAAAAGAGAAAAAGAGTAAATTTTTTCCTTACTCATTGTTCTAACAAACTTAGAATAGATCTTCTTTTCATTTTTGTTGTAACCATTGTAGTACTACATCCACAATCCAGTTCAATGAAAAATATATATAAGAATATCAGACACGTGCTATGTTAGGATTTTGCCTTGTTTTTTGTTATGCCCCGCTTCCCAAAATACGTGAAAATAGAGTCGCAACGAGAGTCAATGGCATATATGCGCGAGAAAATACCCTATGCATATACGCTAACCTGACCAAGTTATAAAAATTTACTATGATAAATTAATAATCACTGCAATATAACATATAATATCTACACATGATCTCAGATGAAATAAGGAATGGAATAGAAGCTAAGTGTGGTATACAGAAATCAAAGAATTATAGTAGGAATAAAGAAAGGCAAGATGAATAGTGTTTATAAACAATAGCAACATAAACACTAAAACAAAGATGAATAGTATTATAAACTTTTAATTAAAATACTTGTAAGAAAGGAAAATGCACAGAATAAATCTCAGAAAAATACAAACGCAATCACGAGAGATTTTATTCTGGTTCGGTCCTCATGACCTGCGTCTAGTACTCAAAGCAACCTACTTGAGATTTTTCTTATCCTGATTTTGATACACCCCAAAATCAACTTCTTATACACTACTTGACAAAACATCCTTTGTCAAATCTGTACAACTCTTGTCTACACCAAGAAGACACTTTTTCTGTATAATTCTTCTTTACACCAAGAAGACACTCTCTTTTATTGATTATAATGTATTTTATAAGCCTTGAAACTTGTACGTGATTGTGAATAAGGTATCTTATAGAAGAACTCTCAGAATTCTTCACAAAAAATTGGAATTGTGTGAAGAACAGAAAGTAGAAAATAGTTTTCTGAAAAATAAATTTTTTCAACAGAGTTTTGGACAGAAAACTTATGATTTGAATTGGTGATTACATTCAAGGACAACATTCCTATTTATAGGTGAATTCAATGGTCAACTAGGGAAGTTATCAACTTAAATTTAAAAAATAAATGTTGGAGAAAACACCAGAAAATCAAAACTAAATAACAGTCAGAAACTATAGTTAGTCGACTAGGATATGAGAGCAGTCGACTACCATAAAAAGTTTTGTCTGGGTTAGTCGACTAGCCTAAAAATCAAGTCAATTATATATAGGCTGACACAAAATGATAAGTCTCTGAAAATTAAACTTAGTCGACTAGATATGAGGGTTAGTCGACTAATATTGATCACAGTCAACAAACAGAGAACTGATATTTTTCTGTGAAGATACTTAGTCGACTATAGACTATTATAAGTCGACTAAAGGATATATTAGTCGACTATATAAAGAGGTTAGTCGACTATAAGACTAATTTGTGTGTGTGATCAAGCCTTTTAACAAATTTCTAAAAATACACAAAAATAGTCAATATCCTTGAATAAACTTGAGCTATCAGAACTCAATACTATCTCTGTAGATTAAGCTCCAATGTACCTGCATCACATTTGTTATCATCAAAATCTATTATCATCAAACTGTAAGTTCCAACAGGTGGTACTCGCACGCCAGCTGTGTTGGGGTTGCGGCAGAGGGGTGGAGCTGGCCTGGGAGATACTGGGCTCTTCCTTGCTTCATCAGGCCATGGATGAGCTTGCGGCTGTGGTGGATGGCAAGGAATGAAATAGAAGAGCAGGAGTAGAGGTTTAGGATTGGATTAGAATTAGATATGAATTTAATTAGTTAAGATTAGGATTTAGTTGTTAGAATATGATTAGGGGAAGATAATATACGGGAGTGATGTGCCAATTGGGTTGGGCTTGGGTTTGAGAAAATGGAGGAGAGAAAAGATGTAACTATATGGGATTGGGTTTAAGGCTTACTGGATATGGGTTGGATAAGGAATCAAAGAAATGGAAATTGGTATGGGTAAGAATCAAGGAATGAAAAAAATACTACTACCACTAATAATAAATAATAACAATAATAATAATAATTAACACAAAATACATGGACATAAATTAAAAATATTATTATTCATTATAAATTTTGTATTTCAAAAATAGAGGTATTATATTTTTCAAGAAGAGATGATGGTCCAAGAAAATTCAATTGAGTTGGAGAAGACGATGACTTAAAGTAGATGAAGCAAATTAAGATGAAACAGTTTTCTTTTCAGGTGATTGCGAGTTTCCTTTTCAGGAGGAGTATGAATAAGATTTAATTTCTATTCAATGAAGGTTTGTTTCTAAAGATTAAAAGGTTTAGAATCCTTCTAAATTAAAGAGATCAATTTCTAAAAGGATTGATCAAGATTCTTCAACCATCCAAACGCTAAGATCATCCCATAGTCCAAATAGGAGTTGTATTATAATTTTCTATAAATAAAGGTTGTAATTAAGCATTGTAATTACCTCAACTAAACAAGTCTCAAGGAGTTTTTACAACCGAGAATCTCAAGCAAAGGAGGGCAGAGGAAGCCAAGAAAGAGAGGAACAAATTGAAGGTGCATAGAGAGAAGGTAATATTCTTGTAATCTAGGGCTAAATTCAAGTGGAAGGTGAATACTCTTGTTGCATCAAGAGAAAAGTTAGATCTCTTTGTACCAAATCTATTAATAAATCTCTCTCAAGTTCTCTCCCCGTAGACGTAGGCCAAGTTTGGGCCGAGCTATGTTAAATCTTTGTGTTCTTTCTTTATTACTCTTTTATCTAGGTATTGCTAGTTTGCTTTATATCAAGCTTTCCTTCTGCAAGTACTGTTCATATTGTCAAGTTTCGCTAATGTCAATCCTGAGAGTCACAATAATTGGTACAGAGCATATCAATTTCTCAACAATTAATATCAGAGGTAAAAGTTAACGAACGACAATATGTCAAAGATAGGAAGTTCTACGACAAAGTTTGAGGTCGAGAAGTTTAATGGTAAAGAAAACTTCGGCTTATGACAGAAGATGTGAAGGCGTTGCTGATGTAACAAGGTCTTCACAAGACCTTGCAGGAGAAGTCAGCAAAACCGGCAGATACACCAAACGAGGATGGGAGGAGATGGATCTAAAGGCGGTAAGCACGATTCAACAATGTCTCACAGATGAGGTTATGTACAATGTGATAGATAAAGAAACAGTTACGCGATTGTGGTCAAGGTTAGAAATATTGTATATGACGAAAAGTCTTATCTCAAGAAATAACTATATGGCTATGCATGAAGGAAGGGACAACAGTGTTGGAGCATCTAAACTTCTTCAATAAGATCATTAGCGAGTTTCTAGCTGTTGATGTCAATATCGACGAGGAGGACAAGGTGTTGATACTTCTCAGTTCTCTTCCAAAGTCATATAATCATATCGTCACCACCATGCTCTACAGTAAGGAAACTCTCATCTTGAAGGTCACGCCAACTCGCTTAAAAGACCAAATCAAGAGGAGCAAACATTATCGGGTTTGGTGTTCACGGGAAGGAAAGGAAGAGGAGAAAGAAGAAAAGGTTCATGGTCATCAAAAGCGTGTCACTTTTGTCACAGGAAAAGTCATTGGAAGAAGACTGCAAGCATCAGAAAGAGTGGCTGAAGAAGAAGGGCCAAGCAAAGGCTGACTTAGCAAGCGGTATAGAGAACACCGAAATATTAATGACTTCTTACGAAGACAATACTTTTTAAGGTAAAGGCTGGATATTTGATTCAGGTAGTACATTTCATGTATGTTCCCAGAAAGAGCTGTTCAATAACTCCTTAGTTGTAAAGGAGGAAGGGATTGTCAAGATGGTGGATGACTCGGCTTGCGAGGTTATCGGCACTGGGACAGTCAAGGTTACATGAAGAGATGGGACAGTGCGTGCTCCAGAGGCGGTCTTGTATATCCCGAAGGCATGGTATAATCTAATATCTATAGGGTGCTCGACGAAAAAGGATGCTGGATCCAAATACAACAAGGTGTCGTCACAGTCAGCCAAGGAGATAGGGTAATTCTCGAAGGAGAGAAGTGTGAAGGCTTATACAAACTGAAGGAAGAAACTAAGTTCGAGATGGAGTTTTAAGGCTAAGCTTAGAAGAGAGTTCATCGCGAGGTGGAGTTTCAAGGAAGACTGGAATGGAACATGAACCGGGTCAAAGTGTTACGAGTAAGAGAAAGGGTGCACTCAGGGAAGGTCTGAGATGGCCCAATCCATTGCGGTAAATCAGCCAAAGACCCCGAGGAGAGGGGGCAAAAGTTAAAGGCTCACGGTACGGTTACAACAAAAGAAAGAATCAAGGTATTAATCCAAAATCTCGAGTTGTTTTGCTAAAGGATTGAAAAATAAGTCAAGGTGGAAATTGTTAGGATTTTGCCTTAATTTTTAAGAAGATATGATGGTCCAAGAAAATTCAATTGAGTTGGAGAAGATGATGGCTTGAAGCTGAAGAAGTAATTAAGATGAAGCAGTTTTCTTTTCAAGCCATTGTGAGTTTCCTTTTTAGGAGGAGTATGAATAGGATTTAATTCCCATTCAATGTAAGTTTGTTTCTGAAATCACCTAAAGGGGGTGAATAGGTGATATAGCTAATCTAGAAACTAAATGCGAAAATTAAAACTAATTTGCAAAAAAACTTAGTACAACTAACGAGTGTAGCCGAATTCCCTGTGAAGGGCTCTGGACTAACTCCTCTTGATTCCTCTGAATAAGAGTTGAGGTGCTATATGAAGCTCTCGTGGTTAAGTACAAGTGAGGCACACAAACACAAGCCAAACATATAAAGATGATAAGCAATATGAAATAATGCAAGGCACAACACAAGCAAATATGATATGAATGATATGAATGATGCACAACACAAATAAAAAGAGAGAGAGAGTTGAGAGTCAATGGATCAAACGCAAAGACAAAGATGTGTTTCGAGGTTCGAGCCCCTAGCTCTACGTCCCCGCCTTCACCGAGAAGGATTTCCAATCCACTAGGAGTACCGAACTCCTCTCTCAAGCAATACAATGCCACCGAGGCAATACAAACACAATCCACCTCAAAAAGAGGGATAGGCCCTTAGCCAAATAACCACAAATCACCTCTACCGAAGAGGGATACAAACCAACACCAACTCCACCTCACCAAGAGGGAGTAAACCAAATATCTCAACCTCTACCAATGAGGGAGCAAACACCAACCCAAATCAACCTCTACCAAAGAGGGATAACCACAAATAAAGGGTTTACAACAAGGTGGTATATCTCAACCACAAACCAATCTCTTTTCCCACAAATAATGATCCTATAGAATAGGATAGAGTGATATAGCTCAAGTGAAAATCAAGGTGTTTTTGGAAATCAAATAACAAAGAAAAATTACTTGGGAAACCTCTTGTAAATGATAGAAATGAAGATCTAAAACAATATCCCAAAAACCTAGTTTTCTTTAAATTTTCCAAAACGCTTGAAAACAAAACAAAGATGAAATCTTTTAAGCTTTAAACACTTTTGAAATCTTGTAAAAATACTTCAGAAAGTAAGAATTTTTCTGTTAAAATTCTTCTCCAAAATCCCCAAGAAATGGGGCTTAAATAGGCCTCCACCAAAAACTAGCCGTTGAGGCTATTTGTCAACCTTGGCGGCTGGCGGTCGACCGCCCGGTCGACCGCCAACGGTCATAAATATGACCGTTGGAGGAACCCGGTCGACCGTCCGGTCGACCGCCTAAAAATAGAGAGCAAAGCTCTCTGGCCAGTCGACCGACCGGTCGACCGAGCCCTGTGCCTGGCCAACGTGCACAGGTCTGTGCACGTCGGTCGACCGTTCGGTCGACCGACTCTGGAATCCGGTCGACCGGACCGGTCGACCGCCAGAGCCTGGCAGGCAATAATTTGGGTGAGAAAAACTTGTTAAAAAATATTCTAATAAATCTCATAAATCTTCTAAAATTTCACAAAAATAGTTTTATCATTTTACATTGATATACAAATATGTGATAAAAATTTTAACACAAATATCAAACATATTGAACCATTTTTGTGTCTTACAAATTTTATCAAAAATCAAAAACTGTATTTTATCAAACTTGGATTTTTCAATAGGAAATCTGATTTTTCTTAAAACACATTCAAATACAAAAACATGATACTTAAACACTTTTAGGCATGTTGCATATGGACATAAGTCCAATATACAAGAAACATATACATATCATTGTTTTTGACTTTAATCCCAAATATGTTTTGTTAAAAATACCAAAACATCAAAACTCATGAATAGGCATATCAAAATAAGTTTGTCTAGGATATGAAGCAAGTATGTATATAGAACATATCTAATATACATTTAAACAATGTAAACTTGTTTTGAATCTATCTATTCATGAAAACCAATATCGGTTAAACAAAAAACCGAAAAACGAATCCAAAACATGAAACGTGTGTGTATTGTGAACTTGAGCATATCACACTATCTAGTCTTTACACATGGATCTAAAACATACTAAACTAGGATACCTAAGTCTTCTTGATGAACTCCGTCTTCAAGTTGACTCGATCCAAAACGTGATCCACCGAGCTTGACCCCAACGAGTGCAATATATGATCTTGATGCTCGGGCTCTGGAATCACCATGTGAAAGCTTCCAAACTCCTTTGTTGAAGCTAATCACCAACTAATATCTTGATTAATGATCTGAAACTAAAATCACAAGATTATTAGTAAGCATAACTACATGAGTTAATCATCATCAAAACTAGAGTGGAAGGCCTCTGGGCCAACAATCTCCCCCTTTTTGATGATGACAAAACTCATGGAGTTATATATGCATGGATTAAAGTAAAGCTTCAAAGAAGCTCCCCCTTAACTCATGCATCACAATAAACAATAAGAATATGCAATGAAAGCTCACAAACATGTATGCAGAGACATGCATAAAACAAGGTACCAAATACAAAAACATGCTCCTGATACCAAACATATGAAATGCATTATGCATAAAACGTGCTCTTGATACCAATAAAAACATGCTCTTGATACCAATTAAACAATTAAACGACAAACTAACAAAACATGCATATAAAACATGCATATAAACTCAAATACTTCTTCCCCTTTTTGTCAATCATCAACAAGGGTCAAAGTAAAAACAAATCAATAAATTCTTCTCCCCTTTTTGTTCGAAACAAAGAATTAACTATGGGGTCCAACAATAAATACAATGTTCTCCCCCTTTTTGTCTAAAAACAAAAATGATGTAAATAAGGGTGACAATCAATTAAGATACCAAAAAAAATATGTCAAAGTAGTGCATCTTGATACCAATTGAAAGGAAATATAAAAACATTGATACCAATTTAAGAAGCAAAAGCATCTTGATACCAAATAAAACATTCAAATAAACATCTTGATATCAATTGTAAATATTTTTCATTTTGAACATATGATCCAATTGAAATTATAATATTCTACAATTTTTTTAATTCATTTTCTATCATAAAGTAAGGGAGTGGAAATCTAGGGTAAACAAAATACCAATTGAAAGATAAAATATGATAGTGATTAAACATTCAAGCTTTGCATAATCAAAAATTTGTGCTTAAAGATATAGGAATATAGTTAGTACAAATAAAATATGTATAGGTGTATGAAAAATGAGTACCAATCAAAATAGATGATACCAAATGAAAGCATACATACACAAAACAATATATGAGTATACAAAAATGTCAATATTTATACCAATTGAAAAAAAAAGAAATCCAATGATACCAATTGAAACAACAATAATATCAAGTGTATAGCTCATATAACCTACCACCCATTCATGCTCAAGTTTAAAATGATTTTCACTATAAAGCATACATGTGCATGATCTCCCATCCAACCACCCTTAGAAGGTAAGGGTTTTCAAAAATAAGTTTGAAAATATAATATGTTTGAAAACATCTACCATAACGAAGAATACGAACTAGTTAAATGGAAAAACTTGTTAACTAGTACGAAATCCTTCAAGTAAGAAATAAAACAAAAATATTTTTCATGAAACATATGTAAATCACATGGCACTAATCACTCGAAATCAATAGGGTACATAACATACTCATGAAAATAAAATCATGAGAAACCAATAAAGTGAGTGCACAAGTGTAATGTGAAATATGCAATCAAGCTCAATATTCCTTAAAAACATGAAAATCATCAAAACTTATTTAATCTTCAAGGCATATGTATGTCTTATACAAACTAAAGTATACATACATATCCAAACACAACGAGTCCACAGTAATATATGCATGAAGGCACGTGGCTCAAAGGATGTATATGCATAATCAATAGTTTGGACAAGATGGACATATACATGAAGTTAAATAAAAACATATGAAAAACATGGATAAAATAAGAATACAAGTCAAATGCATGAATCATCAAAACTAGACTATACTAGCACATCTAATGGGTACAAATAAGCATTAAAGCACAAACATATAAAAATTTATTTGTGGCCCACTATATGTCCAAGTATAAATCCTAGTCTTAATGAAAACTAACATTTAAACATATATTCAAAACTTGAAGCATAAAACGAGACATAAATCAACATGATAAACATAAATATGATTATTATGTAAATCCACATGTTATTAGAGCTATGATAAACATGATAGCTAAACATATACGAGAATACAAAATAATAGTCCATATGAAACATGGGTGTCTCAAAATGCTATACATGCATGTCAATGATCTAATAATCATGACATTTTCATAATAACAAAACATGCTATAAACAAATGAAATGAAAGCATGTAAAAATAAACGGGAGTTAGAGATCGATACCAAAACCGATGAAGGCACCTCTCTAGTTCTCCAAACCAAGGTGGTCCTCCCACCAAACTTACCTTGAAAGTGATGCATCCAAATAATCAACATGAAGCTCGGAATGCATCCACTCTAAGGTACCGCAACTCTCACGTCATGCGAGAGCCCACACCTACATCAAACACAATAGGGGTGGTCTTTGGTACCCACACTCTTTTGGATTCATGGGGGTTAGCACCTTTCCTAATCCAAACAAATTTATTTGCTAAATTTACATCATGTATTCTACCAAAGCAAAATCTAGCAAGGTGGCCCTTACGTCCACAATGTGTACAAGTGTACACATGAGCATACAATGTGTGATGGTGACCGTGAGTAGCATGTGTATGCCATGGAGGGTGTGCATGCAAAGATGGAACTTGTTTCTTTCGAAATAAAGATTCCAAACGTGTATGGCTCAAAACACAATGGCTCAAGGTGGAGCCCAAACATTCCATATTCTTCTTAAGTAAAGATATATCATTTTCAATTAAAGAAGAAGTGTGGCATGCAATAGGTGAGCTAGATGATGAAGCTACACTAGCATGGCAAACACGAGAATCAATATTATTTTTTAAAGATTCATTTTTCTTTAAACAAACATCTAAATCATTTGAAATAGAAATTTTTTTTTTTTCAAAGAATCATTCTCTTTTACTACAAAATCAACTTTTGAAGACAATTTTTCATTTTTCTTCAAAATTATTTCACAATCATTTTTATTTTTCAAAAATTCATTTTCTTTTAGGGCAAGTTCAAACTTAGATTTCAATGAATCCCTTTCATTAGAAATCTCCTCTTTCTCTTGCAAAATCAAATCAAGCTTTGAACATAAAACCTTGTTTTCATCTTTTAATTCAAAACTCTTCTTTTAAAAAGATTATATTTTTCTAATAATTTTTCACATACAATGGATAGTTCTTCATTCAAGGCATTGGCATCAACATGATCATCACATGAAGAACTAGCATCATCACTATTCAGTTGAGATTCCAAATATACCTCAAGGGAGTCATTCCCTTGGACCATGAAGCATTGTGACTCGAATTCTCCGCTAGATTCCTCCTCCGGTTGGATTGGCAATTGAAGCTTAGAGGTGGTCAACTTGTTCCACACTGCAAAGGCGGAATCATAGTTAGAAACAAGCATAAGATATTCTTTGTTTAGCGTGCTTCTAATATCCTCAAGGGCTTGTGTATTGGCCCCTATATGATTGCGGTTACCAAGATAGCATTTCTTGGTAGCGGCAAGGAAAACATGCAAGCCTAGGGTTTTCAAATACATGGACATCCTAAATTTCCATGTTTCAATGTTGGAAACATTAAACATGGGAGGTAACAAGCAATCCATGAGTGTGTGCAAACAAATATACGTGCAAATGCAAATGATAGATTAGCAAACCAAGATCTCACTCCTAGGTGGTTAAACCAAATATCAGGAGCGTAAGCTCTGATACTAATTGAAATCACCTAGAGGGGGGTGAATAGGTGATATGGCTAATCTAGAAACTAAATGTGAAAATTAAAACTAATTTATAACAACACTTAGTACAACCAATGAGTGTAGCTGAATTCCCCGTGAAGGGCTCTGGACTAACTCCTCTTGATTCCTCTGAATAAGAGTTGAGGTGTTATATGAAGCTCTCGTGGTTAAGTACAAGTGAGGCACACAAACACAAGCCAAGCATATAAAGATGATATGCAATATGAAATAATGCAAGGCACAACACAAGCAAATATGATATGAATGATGCACAACACAAATAAAAAGAGAGAGAGAGTTGAGAGTCAATGGATCAAACACAAAGACAAAAATGTGTTTCGAGGTTCGAGCCCCTAGCTCTACATCCCCGTCTTCACCGAGAAGGATTTCTAATCCACTAGGAGTACCGAACTCCTCTCTCAAGCAATACAATGCCACCGAGGCAATACAAACACAATCCACCTCAAAAAGAGGGATAGGCCCTTAGCCAAACAACCACAAATCACCTCTACCGAAGAGGGATACAAACCAACACCAACTCCACCTCACCAAGAGGGAGTAAACCAACAATCTCAACCTCTACCAATGAGGGAGCAAATACCAACCCAAATCAACCTCTACCAAAGAGGGATAACCACAAATAAAGGGTTTACAACAAGGTGGTATATCTCAACCACAAACCAATCTCTTTTCTCACAAATAATGATCCTATAGAATAGGATAGAGTGATATAGCTCAAGTGGAAATCAAGGTGTTTTTGAAAATCAAATAACAAAGAAAAACTACTTGGGAAACCTCTTGTAAATGATAGAAATGAAGATCCAAAACAATATCCCAAAAACCTAGTTTTCTTTGAATTTTCTAAAACCCTTGAAAACAAAACAAAGATGAAATCTTTTAAGCTTTAAACACTTTTGAAATCTTGTAAAAACACTTCAGAAAGTAAGAATTTTTCTTGTTAAAAATCTTCTCCAAAATCCACAAGAAATGGGGCTTAAATAGGCCTCCACCAAAAACGCCGTTGGGGCTGTTTGTCAGCCCTGGAGGCTGGCGGTCGACCACGAACAGTCATAAATATGACCGTTGGAGGAACCCGGTCGACCGTCCGGTCGACCGCCTAAAAATAGAGAGCAAAGCTCTCTGGCCAGTCGACCGACCGGTTGACCGAGCCCTGTGCCTGGCCAACGTGCACAGGTCTGTGCACGTCGGTCGACCGTTCGGTAGACCGACTCTGGATCCGGTCGACCGGACCGGTCGACAGCCAGAGCCTGGCAGGCAATAATTTGAGTCAGAAAAACTTGTTAAAAAATATTCTAATAAATCCCATAAATCTTCTAAAATTTCACAAAAATAGTTTTATCATTTTACATTGATATACAAATATGTGATAAAATTTCAACACAAATATCAAACATATTGAACTATTTTTGTGTCTTACAAATTTTATCAAAAACCAAAAACTGTATTTTACCAAACTTGGATTTTTCAATAGGAAATCTGATTTTTCCTAAAACACATTCAAATACAAAAACATGATACTTAAACACTTTTAGGCATGTTGCATATGGACATAAGTCCAATATACAAGAAACATATACATATCATTATTTTTGACTTTAATTCCAAAATATGTTTTGTTAAAAATACCAAAACATCAAAACTCATGAATAGGCATATCAAAATAAGTTTGTCTAGGATATGAAGCAAGTATGTATATAGAACATATCTAATATACATTTAAACAATGTAAACTTGTTTTGAATCTATCTATTCATGAAAATCAATATCGGTTAAACCAAAAACCGAAAAACGAATCCAAAACATGAAACGTGTGTGTATTGTGAACTTGAGCATATCACACTATTTAGTCTTTACACATGGATCTAAAACACACTAAACTAGGATACCTAAGTCTTCTTGATGAACTCCGTCTTCAAGTTGACTCGATCCAAAACGTGATCCACCGAGCTTGACTCCAACGAGTGCAATGTATGATCTTGATGCTCGGGCTCTGGAATCACCATGTGAAAGCTTCCAAACTCCTTTATTGAAGCTAATCACCAACTAATATCTTGATTAATGATCTGAAATTAAAATCACAAGATTATTAGTAAGCATAACTACATGAGTTAATCATCATCAAAACTAGAGTGGAAGGCCTCTGGGCCAACAGTTTCTACAGATTAAAAGGTCTAGAATCTTTTTAGATCAAGGAGATTAATTCGTAAAAAGATTGATCAAGATTCTTCAACCATTCAAAGGCCAAGATAATCTCATAGTCAAAATAGGAGTTGTGTTGTAAAATTTTATAAATAAAGGTTGTAACCAAGCATTATAATTGCCTCAACTAAATAAATCTCAAGGACATTTTACAACCGAGAATCTTAAGCAAAGGAAACTAGAGGAAGCCAGGAAAGAGAGGAGCAAGTTGAAGATCCATAGAGAGAAGATAATACTCTTGTAATCTAGGGTTAGATTCAAGTGGAAGGTGAATATTCTTGTTGCATCAAGATGAAGGTTAGATCTCTTTATACCAAGTCTATTAATAAAGCTCTCTCAAGTTCTCTCCCCATGGACGTAGGCCAAGTTTGAGCCGAATCATGTTAAATATTTGTATTCTTTCTTTATTACTCTTTTATTTAGGTATTGCTAGTTTGCTTTACATCAAGTTTTTCTTTTGTTAGTACTGTTCATATTGCTAATTCCGCTAACGTCAATCTTGAGAGTCACAACAATTGGTATCAGAGCATGTCAATTTCGTAACATGCTATGCTCATAAAAAAATTAAAAAGAAATTAGTAGTGAAATATAATTGTCTTACGCTAATTAGTATTATCATCATTTTTTAATCAAATATTGTATTATACTTCGTAAACAAATTTTGATTTATCTATAACATGAGATAGTAAGAAAATATTTCATTTATGCCTATATAAATTTAAGTATGAGATAGTATACAAATATTATCAATTGATAGTTATCATGTGCTTATCCAAAAAGAAATAAGATAGAAAAAATATATTAATATGTTCAAGATTTTAAAAAGTTGATGAGATTTTTTTCGAAACTTAATTAAATTACAAAAAGTTTGAGATTATTTTCTTCATTTAGTCATGGATTTTCTCTAAAAACAAACTTTATTTATTAATAAGGAGAAATTAAATCTTTCTATTATCTTTTATTTTGTATACAATTATTTGGACACTTTAAAATTAGTAGGTGATTTCAAATAGAAATGAAAATAATAGAGATAAAAGTATTTGGATAGACGTAAAAAGAAAAAAGAGTGAGTGAGTGAGAGAGAGTTTTTGGATAGAGATGAAAAAAATATCACAAAGAAATCAAAACCACCAGGATTGAGATTGTTCAGGCTCAAAAATTTAATACCTTTTGAAACAATATCTTTCAATAAAAAGTAAAATTACTAAAATATCCATGTCTGATTATGTTATAGTTAAAGTTTTCAAATGAAGTAATTGATTTTTTCATTTAAGATCAAAATTGAAAGACATAATCTTTTTGGAATATTGCAACTGGTTTTTTATAATAGTATAGATAATATGTGAAAAACTAAAACAAAAGATAACATAAATAAGATGTTGGTTTGTGGGATCAATCTGACAACTAATCAATATCACTGAAATATCACCGATCTAATTGGCCAGGTCGGTTAATATCAGGTGGGAGGTTTTCCGTTCAATAGAACGTTCCTTAATTAAAGAACCACCTTTCAATTACCTTCCTTGGTTAGACACCAATTAAACTGGTATAAGTCAGTCTCAATATACTGATATTCAGTATATGCCCTGTATAAAGAAATTATTTCACTTATACAGTACTTGGAGTGAGGTACGCTTAAAGCGAATCTCCTTAAGACAATTACGTCCCCCGCACCGGTGCTAACGGGTTACTGGACGCTGGTCTCCCAAGATACAACACTCCTTCACGTTATTTGGATAGCACTACCAAATTACCTATGGTCGAACCGTAGTTAACCAGTACCTTCACAGGATTATTGAAGCAGCGGGACTAAGATAAATTTCAGGAGAATATTTGCCTTTACTTTGGAGGAGCACCCACTGTAGAGAAAGAAGGAAGGTAGAAGAATATGTAAATCACCTAGAGGGGGGTGAATAGGTGATGGCTAATTTAATGGTCACTTAATGATGAATGATGCAAATAATGCGGAAGCTAAAAACAATTATGACCTAATTACAACTTTTATACTATACACTATGTATAACACAAGAGTGTTGCCGAATTCCCCGTGAAGGGCTCTGGACAAACTCCTCTAGATTCCCTTGAATGGGTTGAGGTGCCGCGTTGGCTCTCTTGGTTGAATACAAGTGTTAGCAACAATCCCACGCAAGTATATCAATTAAGCACAATGAATATATCAAGCATATAAAGATGAGCACAATAAAAGTATGCAAGATATAAAAGAGACAAAGAGAGAGAGAGAGTGAGCAATCGCAAACACAAGGGTATGTTTCGAGGTTCGAGCACACTTGCTCTACATCCCCGCCTTCGACACACGAAGAATTTCCACTATGCAAGATCCCAATGGATCTCTCCTCGGTGCCGCAACACCTACAAGCCCTCGGACTCTCTAGTCCCGTACACACCGCAAGCCCACCAACTCGCCGAGGCCGCACCTCAAACAACCGAGTCCGCACCCGAACTCAAAACAACGACGAGCACACTTGCCGTCTCCTCAAAGAACAAGGAAAGATCTTTGGTGATCTACAACACTTTGATCACCAATTACAAACTCTCATAACACAATCCTATGGATAGATAAGGCAATGGATAGCTCAAGTGATTGTGAGAAAGCAAGGAAAGAACTATGGTGAAAAACTCAAGAAATCACTTTAAACACTCTTTATAAAATCTTCCCTTTAGATAGAAAATATTTGCTCACTATTTTGTGGAGAAAACTCTTTTAAAAGACTGGGAAAAACTAGCTCAAGGGTCTCTTAAAATCTTGTGGCAAAACAATGACAAGACCCCCCCAATTTATAGGCCAGAAAAATATAGCCGTTGGGATCTGTCAGTACTGCCGGTCGACCGGCCGGTCGACCGCCAACGGTCGGATTTCTGACCGTTGGAGCCACGGTCGACCGGTGCGGTCGACCGAAATTTCCAGAGAGCACTGCTCTCTGGAACGGTCGACCGGCACGGTCGACCGTTCAACAGTACACACAGGCGTGCACGTTTGTGCACGTCGGTCGACCGGCCCGGTCGACCGACTTCAGGATTAGTCGACTAGTTAAGTCGACTAGTCGACTTGGCTGAAGCCTGAAACAGTTTTTCTGGGATAAAAAGTTTGTCTTTTTGGCTCATATAAAATCCCATAAAATACATAAAAATCTACAAAAATAGTTTTACCAATATACTTTGATATACCAACATGCTTGCACAAAATCAAGGCATGTTATAAAAGATTGGACTATTTTTTTAACTTGGAAATATTTGGCCCATGATAAAAACTGTATTTTTCTAAAACAATATTTTCCAAAACATATTTTTCCAAATCTTCATCAAATACAAAAACAAGATATACTTTTAAAGGCATAGTGTGTATGGATATGATCCACTACACAATCAAGATGAATATCTATGTTTTTGTCATAAAGCTCTAAATAAGGTTTTGGTTTAAAGATATGAATATAAGAAAATACCAAAATCCAAATAAGTATTTTTCCAAAAAGAAAAATCTTTTCTACCAAAAAAAAAATCTTTTATGAAAGCAATTCTAAATCAAGAGTGTGTGTATATGTACTTGAGCAATCCACCAACTATCTATCCTTTACATTTTTAACTAAAACAAAAACAAAGTCTTATACCTAAACACAAGTCTTCATCTTCTTGAAGTCTTCCCTTGAAGGCTTCTCATCTTCTTGACTTGGTCCAAGCTTGATCCAAAAGCTCCTTGGATCACACCGTGCTAGCTCCAAATCTTGATATTTTGTCCTTTGTTGAGCTATGCACCTACTAAGATCTTGATAATGAATCTGTCACTAATTAAATACAAGATCATTAGTAAATATAACTTCATGAGTTGATCATCATCAAAACTAGGGTGATAGACCTTTGGGCCAACAATCTCCCCCTTTTTGATGATGACAAAACTCATGAGGTTATATATGCATGGATTAAAGTAAAGCTTCAAGGAAGCTCCCCCTTAACTCATGCATAGACATAAATAATAATATATGACAATGAAGCTCATAAATATGTATGCAAATGATGGCGATGAAACAAAATAAATCTTTTTCTCCTATTTGCAAAACAAAACATATATGCATAAATAACAAGGAAGACAAATACTACTCCCCTTAAGCATTGAAAACATGCATATATACTCAAATACTTCTCCCCCTTTTTGTCAATCATCAACAAAGGGTTCAAAGTAAAATCAAATCAAACAAATTTTTCTCCCTTTTTTTTGTCAAAAACAAAAGATCAAGAAGGGGTGAAACAAATCAATCAATAAAGATTTATATGCGATATACATTCATGAAGAGGAAGACGCTAAGTTAGCTTCCCTGCACATATGCATTACATGAAGAAGGGATGACAAGCCCTAACTCACATAACACATATTATGTAATGCATAAGAGGAGATGTGAAACTCCCCCTACACACGTATTTCATATAAAGAAGAGTTGTGAAGCTCCTCAATTTATAATATACTCAACATGAATCCATATGTAAGAGAGATGTTAAGCTCTCCTTTCATATGGGAAATACAAATCAAACATTTTGAATTTTTTTTTAAAATTTTGAACTTACTTAATAAAACACATTTTGAGATATCAAATCAACATATAATTTTTTTTTATTTTTCATCATAAACTTTGTGCTTTTAAAAATGTGAGTCAATTGTGAGTTAAGCACATGGAAATCATATATATGTATGAGAAATGAGTATACCAAGTGAAATTGAAACATACATATATATAAGAAATAAAATATGAGTATATACAAAATAAGTTCATATTGATACCAATTGAAACGATTCAATGATACCAATTGACATAACTATAAAATCAAGTGTATATCTCATAACCTACCACCCTTCATATGCACAAGGTAAAAGATTTTCAATGAAGCATACAAGGCATAATCGCCCATCCATCCTCCCATTGATGGTAGGGGTTTTCAAAAATAGATTTGAAAATAAGCTTAGTTTGAAAAACTCTACCAAATGAAGAATTTGCACTAGAAAAATGTTTTTCATGAAACACAAGTAAATCACATGGCACTAAAAATACTCTATTATCCATGAAGTCCATAAAATTTTCAAAAGAGGTGAGTGCACTAGTATTATGTGGAACATGGTATCATGAAAATGTCAATAAAGCTCAATATTCCTTTAAATAAGAAAAACATGAAAATCATCAAAAATTTTTTGTTAAAAAATATTTCAAGATATATGTATGTTTTGACAACACAATAAGTATACATACATATCTCTTAAACACAATTGAGTCCATATAAATAGATTTGCATTAAAGGCAAATGACTCAAGAGGTATACATGTATATCTTAAAGTTTGGCAAAATACACATATACATGAAATGAAAAACACATGATCATAAATCAAATCCAAAAAGTGGGAATATAAGTTTAAAAATGTATGTATCATCAAAACCAAGCAATGCAAGTACATTTCATGGGTTCAAATAAGCGTTCAAGCACAAATATAAATAGATTTATTTGTGGCCCACGACATGTACAAGTATAAATTCTAGTGTTGACAAAAACTAACATATAAACTAATATTCAATACATGAAGCATCAAATCTTTTAGAAAAAGGGAATCATGTGTCAATCTCAAAAATTATTTGAAGAACAAATAACTAGTATAAATTGTTTTTGAAAAACTAGTTAAAAAATCCTTCAAATATGTCAAATCTTATGTTTTTCATAAACATAACTAGATACATAAAAATTTAAGCACTCATGGTCAATAAAACTCAAAAATGATTTTACTAAAAATGTGAGTGTTAAATGATCATGTAAATAGCATTTTTATGAAAATAGTCAATGAAACTCATAAGTCACATTTTTAACAAAAACACGAAAAATCAAAAACACTAATCTTCATGGTATATGTATGATTAATCTAAACCTAACAATACACATACATATCCCAAATCTAAAAGAGTCTATTGATGATGTTTGCATGAAGGCAAGAGACTCACGGGTATACATGTATATTTATTAGATTTGAATTTAAAATACATATACATGAAGTAAAGCATAAAAATTGACAAAGCATGTATAAATGAGAATCATCAAAACGAGTTATACATATGCATATAGTGGGTACAAATGAGCATGAAGAGTGAATGTATATGAATCAATTTGATACTCACTAAGTGTACATGTATAAAAGCAAGTTTGACACATTCTACATCTAAGCATGTAAATACCACATGAAGCACACAAATCATAAAATATGAACATGCTATGATTATTATAAATGAACAAGTATGAACATAAAAAGTAGGAGTTTAGAAATTGTTACCAACTCCAAAACTCCTAACATGGTGGTTGTCCCACCAAAGCCTCCTTGATAGCGGTGCTCCAAATGTGTGTCCATCAAGTCCATTTGCATCCACTACCAAGGCACCAATCCTCTCACGTCTTGTGAGAGCCCTCACCTACATCACAACCAAATGGTGGGGGTTTTGGTACCCATATTTTCTTGTAGGGTCCACGGGGGTTAGCTTTGTTGTAAGGAACCCAAAATCTTTTATTCTTAGCAAAATTAAAATGATCTAATCTATCATAACAATATTTTGCTAAATGACTTTTGCGGCCACAATGTGTACATACGTACACCTTAGTATGCTTATGTGTAGGAGTGTGATCATGTTGTGCAACATAAGCATGATGATGTGGATGTGCATGAACATGTGGAGTTTGTTTCTTTGAAAACAAAGACTCCAATTTAGTATGATTAAATGCACATGTGCTCAAATTAGATCTCAAATTATCTATTTTATTTTTCAACATATTTATCTCATTAGTTGTGGCATGTAAAGCATGATGAGATATATGATCATTTTTCTTTTTCTTTTGTGAAACAAAATCCTTTTCTTTTTCAACAAATTTTCTTTTCAAAGTAATATTTTCTTGAAAAATATCTTTCTTTGTTTTTCCACCAAATCAATTTTATCTTTTAAAATAGTGTTCCCTTCACATAAATCATTCAATTTTGTAAACAAGGAAACATTCTCATTTTTAAATCTTTGTTTTCCTTTTCTAAGCATGCCATTTTATTTTCTAATGAATCTTTTTCATTAAGCATGGCATCAAAATTCTTTTTCAAATTATTGTTATCTTTTTCTAAACATGCAATGTTAGATTTAAAAGAGTCTTGTTCTACATGCATGCAAGCAATATTCTTTTTCAAATTTTTATTATCTTTCTTAATCATGTCATATTTCTCAAGCAATAATTGACAAAATGTAGAAAGCTCTTCATATGACATATTATTATCCTCATCCTCGGATTTGGAAGTTACCTCAAGGGGGTTATCCCCTTGGACCATATAGCATACGTTGGAGATGTCGCTTCCAACGTCCGAATCGCTCCCCGCATAATATAGATCCTTTTCGCCAAGGGAGATGAGGGTATTCCATACTACAAAAGCCGAATCAAAGTTAGAAACTCTAGATAAATAAACATCATCTAGGGTAGACTTTAAAGCATTAAGGGCTTTTGCATTAGCCTCAAAATTCTTACCATCTATACAATATGCATTATTAGTAGTGGCAAGATATACATGAAAACCTAAGACTTTGAGGTACAAGGACATCTTCACCTTCCATATATGAATGTTAGCAGTGTCAAACATGGGTGGTGACATGAAGTCCATGGTGTGTGTACAAAATATTGTGATTAGCCTAAAAATAAGGATCTTTTACTCTAGGTTGTTAGACCCAAATCAGAGTACCAAGCTCTGATACCAATTGTAAATCACATAGAGGGGGGGTGAATAGGTGATGGCTAATTTAATGGTCACTTAATGATGAATGATGCAAATAATGCGGAAGCTAAAAATAATTATGACCTAATTACAACTTTTACACTATACACTATGTATAACACAAGAGTGTTGCCGAATTCTCCGTGAAGGGCTCTGGACAAACTCCTCTAGATTCCCCTTGAATGGGTTGAGGTGCCGCGTTGGCTCTCTTGGTTGAATACAAGTGTTAGCAACAATCCCACGCAAGTATATCAATTAAGCACAATGAATATATCAAGCATATAAAGATGAGCACAATAAAAGTATGCAAGATATAAAAGAGACAAAGAGAGAGAGTGAGCAATCGCAAACACAAGGGTATATTTCGAGGTTCGAGCACACTTGCTCTACATCCCCGCCTTCGACACACGAAGGATTTCCACTATGCAAGATCCCAATGGATCTCTCCTCGGTGCCGCAACACCTACAAGCCCTCAGACTCTCTAGTCCCGTACACACCGCAAGCCCACCGGCTCGCCGAGGCCGCACCTCAAACAATCGAGTCCGCACCCGAACTCAAAACAACGACGAGCACACTTGCCCGTCTCCTCAAAGAACAAGGAAAAGATCTTTGGTGATCTACAACACTTTGATCACCAATTACAAACTCTCACAACACAATCCTATGGATAGATAAGGCAATGGATAGCTCAAGTGATTGTGAGAAAGCAAGGAAAGAACTATGGTGAAAAACTCAAGAAATCACTTTAAACACTCTTTATAAAATCTTCCATTTAGATAGGAAATATTTGCTCACTATTTTGTGGAGAAAATTCTTTTAAAAGACTGGGAAAAACTAGCTCAAGGGTCTCTTGAAATCTTGTGGCAAAACAATGACAAGACCCCCCAATTTATAGGCCAGAAAAATATAGCCGTTGGGATCTGTCAGTACTGCCGGTCGACCGGCCGGTCGACCGCCAACGGTCGGATTTCTGACCGTTGGAGCCACGGTCGACCGGTGCGGTCGACCGAAATTTCCAGAGAGCACTGCTCTCTGGAACGGTCGACCGGCACGGTCGACCGTTCAACAGTACACACAGGCGTGCACGTTTGTGCACGTCGGTCGACCGGCCCGGTCGACTGACTTCAGGATTAGTCGACTAGTTAAGTCGACTAGTCGACTTGGCTGAAGCCTAAAACAGTTTTTCTGGGATAAAAAGTTTGTCTTTTTGGCTCATATAAAATCCCATAAAATACATAAAAATCTACAAAATAGTTTTACCAATATACTTTGATATACAAACATGCTTGCACAAAATCAAGGCATGTTATAAAAGATTGGACTATTTTTGTAACTTGAAAATATTTGGCCCATGATAAAAACTGTATTTTTCTAAAACAATATTTTCCAAAACATATTTTTCCAAATCTTCATCAGATACAAAAACAAGATATACTTTTAAAGGCATAGTGTGTATGGATATGATCCACTACACAATCAAGATGAAATATCTATGTTTTTGTCATAAAGCTCTAAATAAGGTTTTGGTTTAAAGATATGAATATAAGAAAATACCAAAATCCAAATAAGTATTTTTCCAAAAAGAAAAATCTTTTCTACACCAAAAAAAATCTTTTATGAAAGCAATTCTAAATCAAGAGTGTGTGTATATGTACTTGAGCAATCCACCAACTATCTATCCTTTACATTTTTAACTAAAATAAAAACAAAATCTTATACCTAGACACAAGTCTTCATCTTCTTGAAGTCTTCCCTTGAAGGCTTCTCATCTTCTTGACTTGGTCCAAGCTTGATCCAAAAGCTCCTTGGATCACACCGTGCTAGCTCCAAATCTTGATATTTTGTCCTTTGTTGAGCTATGCACCTACTAAGATCTTGATAATGAATCTGTCACTAATTAAACACAAGATCATTAGTAAATATAACTTCATGAGTTGATCATCATCAAAACTAGGGTGATAGACCTTTGGGCCAACAATACTATCAGAATATTCTTCTTCGGAAGTCTCAGATTCAGACAACAATTCTATTAAAGAATCTGTTGAATTTTCTGAGCCCTCTTTTAGAACGAATTTTTACAGAATCTCTTTTGGAAGCCGCTTCGGAAACCGAGTTACTAATTTCCCACTTCCCTTTAGAAGTTACTTCAACTGAGAGAGAGAGGATCTCAGTTCAGAACGTAGAGAGAGAGAGAGTTGAATTTGGTGTGTTTTAATTTGAGAAAACGGAGCGCTATTTATAGTGCTCCGGGAGGGCATTTTGGTCCGAACCCAACCAACAATTGCAATGGTTCGGTTTAAACCGTTGCAACGGTTCGGTTCAACTGCCGCAACCGTCCAACCGCCCAACTGCCGCGCGCTCTGGGAGGGGCATTTTGGTCCGAACCCAACGGTTCAGTCTGAACCATTGCAACAGTTCGGTTCAACCGTCACAACCGTCCAACCGCCCAACTGCCGTGACGGTTTACAGACAGCCATTGGCGGGGCGGCTCGGATCCAGATATCGGAGCGGGTATGCTCCGCGTAACCCATACCCGTGAGACCCGGTTGAAAAAGAACTAGGCCGGGTAGGGAACCCGAACCCAAACCCGGGCCCGAGCCCGAGCCCGGGCACGAGCTCGCCGCCGGCCGCCTCTGCGGCCGCAAGCGGCGCGCGTGCGCGTGTGCGGGCATGGTTTCCTCCCAATCGCGCGCGAAAACTCCAAGTACCCAAAGGGCACGCCCTTTGTACCCAATTTTCTCTATTTAAACACTACAAACTTCCATCCCATGGCCAATGTGGGACTAAATGCCTTTAGCTACTTTTAGTCCCATTTTGGCTTTGAATTAGGCAATCTTTAGACTTAAATATCTCATTCGTTCGAAGTCGGAATTGAACATGTGAATATACCACGTTCATCCTCAATGGAAGGAGAACACACTCCAATCATCATTCAATTGATTCGATCAACGGATCTCGCCGTAATTCAATTCAAAGATTCACATATATTCTTCATATTCCCAACAATCCCCCACAATGAATGGAGATTCAAGAAATTGACACACAAAGAGACTGACTCTATTGTGAAAGGTACTTTAGAAAAGAAACTGCATTAGGATAAGTGAACTAGATCTTGAACCTTCCATAGCGAAAGTTTTATCGGACTTACTGACTAATCAGTGAACTAGGTCTTGAACTGTTAGCCGCTAGTGTAAGCCAAGTCAACAAGCTTCACACAGTGACTTTCCAAATCAATTTTGGTTCTCGGTTGTGTCCATTTTGGCCCTGGACATTCTTGGTTTCAGAGAGTATCTTTAGGGAATAACAGCCTCCATAGAAATTCCCAAAGAGCCGACCCAACTCTAAACTCACATAGGTGATGTCCTATTAAGAGTAGTCTACTCTACTCCACTTGTTTAGTAACAAGATATAGGCATCATTAAAAGCGTTAAGCTTATCCTTAATCCACTTGTAGAAAGGACTTATGTGCACCTTAGGAATGGATTGGAGTCAAGCTCCCAAGTGCTTACTTGCTGAGTCAATCATAACTAGTTTTTCCTCTTGAACTTTGTCCGTGGGATCTCCAGTCACTAAGTGAGGTTTCCATTAAGCTGACTCGGTAAGGTTAGGCTTTTAGACCCATTCCCCTCGATGCGCAGTTTATACGCTCTCCACTTAAACCTTTAGTAAGCGGATCCGCTAAATTATCTTTTGACGAGATAAAATCAATAGAGATAATTCCATTTGAGAGCAACTGCTTCACAGTATTATGTCTACGATGAATATGTCTAGACTTTCTATTGTATATAATATTTTGTGAATATAGCTGCTTGATTATCGCAATGTATGCATATAGCGGGCACTGGCTTTTGCCATAATGGTATATCTTCTAAAAATTGTTGAAGCCATTCTGTTTCTTCTCCGGCCTTATCTAAGGCTATGAATTCCGATTCCATAGTGGAACGGGCAATACATGTTTGCTTGAAAGATTTTCAGGATACCGCTGCTCCTCCTAGAGTAAATACGTATCCGCTAGTTGATTTTGATTCCTCAGAATCTGCAATCCAATTAGCATCACTGTATCCTTCAAGTACAGGTGGATACTGTCCATATCTCAGAGCATATTTCTTGGTATATGATACGTAACCCAATACTCGTAGTAGAGCAGTACAATATTGATCACTAGGATTGCTAGTGTATCTACTTAACTTGCTTACAGCGTAAGCAATATCGGGTCTAGTGTAATTCATCAAATACATTAGACTTCCGATAATCTGAGAATACTCTAACTGGCATATTCCAGTTTCTGTTATCTTATGAAGGTGGATGTGTGGGAGAAAAAGATTAGTATTCTCTTTTATCCATAATCCTTGATTCTTTCTATCATCTTCTACACATAGTGAGATTGAGATAGACTGATTCCATTTGGTGTTCTAGTGATTTTAATTCCTAAAATTACATCAGCAACCCCCAGATCCTTCATGTCAAAACTGTTGGATAACATTTTTTTAGTGGACTTAATAATTTTAATATTAGTCCCAAGTATCAACATGTCGTCTACATAAAGACAAACAATGATACATGCATTTCTAACTGTTTTAGTGTAAACACACTTATCGCATTCATTGATAGTGAATCCATCTTTGATCATGACACTATCAAATTTCTTATGCCATTGTTTTGGAGCCTGCTTTAGACCGTATAAGGATTTTACCAATTTACACACTTTGTGTTCTTGGCCCTTGACTATAAATCCTTCAGGTTGCTCCATATATATTTCTTCATTTAATTCACCATTTAAGAATGCAGTCTTGACGTCCATTTGATGGATATCTAAATTATGCAATACTACAATTGCAATCAACATCCGAATGGATGTTATTCTTGTTACTGGTGAATAGGTATCGAAGTAGTCAAGTCCTTCTTTTTGTCGATAACCCTTGGCTACTAATCTAACCTTGTACTTATCGATAGATTCATCGGGTTTTAATTTTCTGTTGAAAATTCACTTACACCCAATTGGTTTACTGCCAGGGGGCAAGTTTACCAATTTTCAAGTATGATTACTTAGTATGGATTCTATTTTGCTATTTATAACTTCTTTCCACATTTGTACTTCTGGGGTTGACATAGCCTCTTTAAATGTTTGAGGTTCGTTTTCAATAGCGTATGCTATGAAATCTGGACCAAAAGATTTTGAGATTCTAGATCTCTGACTTCTTCTAGGTTCAATTTCCGCATTAACAATCGGTTCCTCGGGGCTTACGTCCCTGAATGCCATCTCATGTGTTCTTTTCTAAGAAGTCTTATCTGCTTTCCATTTGTATGGAAAGATGTCTTCAAAGAACACAGCATCTCTAAATTCGATAATCATATTTACATGAATATTTGATATTTTAGATTTATGAACCAGAAATCTGTAGGCACTACTATTCAAGGTATAGCCTATGAATATGCAGTCCATAGATTTTGCTCCCAACTTAGTCTTTTTAGGTAATGGTGCTAGTACCTTTGCAAGGCACCCTCACATTTTGAGATAATAGTAGGAAGGTGTCCTTCCATGCCATAACTCAAATGGTATAAGACCAAGTTTCTTGTGGGGTACTCTGTTTAGAATATAATTTGCAGTTAACAGAGCTTCCCCCCATAAGTTCTGCAGAGCTCCAGAACTTACGAGCATGGAATTGACCATCTCCTTTAAAGTTCTATTCTTTCGTTCAGCAATTCCATTTTGCTGAGGAGTATATGGTGCTGTTATTTGATAGATTATACCAAATTTAGCACATAACTCACTAAAATCATTTGATTCATATTCTCCGCCTCTATCGGATTTTAGAATCTTGATGTTCTTGTTGAGTTGATTCTCAACTTCGGCTTTATATGTTATAAACATATTCATTGCCTCATCCTTACTGTTTAAAAGATACACATAACAGTATCTTGTATAGTCATCAATAAAAGTAATAAAATACTTTTTATCGCCTCTAGTTGGCATAAACTTCATGTCACACAGATCGCTATGAATTAACCCTAAAGGTTCTGTATTTCGATCAATTGAGTGAAATGAATTTTTCGTTAACTTGGCCTCAACACAAATCTCACACTTGCGAATTTCTTTTAAGTTGAGATTAGGAATATATCCTAGATTAGACAAGTCTTTAAAGACTTATAATTTACATGTCCTAATCTAGCATGCCATAAAGTAGGAGACTCAAACAAATAAACAGAAGATTTTCCTTTATTTATAAGCTTCGGGTACAAATACACAGACTTTTTATCTACCACTGCAACATTGGCTTTAAAAAGTCCATCAACAAGATAATCATTTCCCACATACATCCCTCCCTTAGTAAGTACATATTTATTTGATTCAAAAATCATTCTAAATCCTTTCTTACTAAGTATTGATCCAGAGATCAGATTCTTACGGATATCTGGAACATGGAGCACATCGTTCAGAGTAAGCTCTTTTTCAGATGTTCACTTCAGGATGACGTTGCCTTTTCCTTCAACCTTGGAGACGGCTGAGTTTCCCATGAAAGTTGCTCATCTTGCTCTAGTTTTTATATTCAGAGAATAATAATTTCTCAGAGCAGATGTGCCGAGTAGACCCAGTGTCTACCCACCAATCCTTATTGTTGGTTGTCAGATTCACTTCTGACACCACAGCTGAAAGGCTTGGCGACGCATGGTCGGTCAAGTTTGCATGTGGATGGTTCTTCTTATTCTTTTTGAGACGGCTGCGACATTCATTCGCCTTATGCCCTTCTTTATTGCAGATGTAGCAGGTTCCCTTGAAGCGCATGTTCTTGCCTTCTTGGACCTTACCTTTGCACCCCTGGGAAGTTTTCTTCCGCTTTAAGCCTTTCGAAGTAGACGCTTTCCCCTTTGAGTCTTCGATCATATTGGCTTTGGCTTCATAGGAGTTCTTACTGCTCCTTTTCTCGGACTTTCTGTTATCCTCCTCGATTCGAAGCCTCACAATGAGATCTTCCAACTTCAGCTCCTTGCGCTTGTGCTTCAGGTAGTTCTTGAAATCTCTCCACGCAAGTGGGAGTTTCTCCACGATAGTTGCAACCTGAAAGGTTTTAGGTAGAATCATACCTTCGGCTTCTATCTCGTGTAAGATAAGTTGGAACTCTTGCACCTGACTGATTACAGTCTTGTTGTCCACCATTTTGTATTTCAGAAATCGTCCTACGACGAACTTCTTGGTACCAGCATCCTCAGTCTTGTACTTCTTGTCAAGACTGGCCCATAACTTCTTTGCCATTATGATAGGACTGTAGACATTGTAAAGAGAGTCATCCAGTCCATTTAAAATATAATTTCGGTAAAGAAAGTCACCTTGAGTCCATGCATCGACTGCAAGGACTGAGTCCCGATCAACTCCGGGTTCTGGTGGATCTTCTTGCAGGAATTTGGCTAGATGAAGAGTGGTCAAGTAAAAGAGCATCTTCTGTTGCCACCTCTTGAATTCTGTGCCGTTAAATTTTCCTGGCTTCTCCAGCTTCGGGTTAGGAAGTGGAGTAGGCATCAAAGCTTGTAGCTGCATGTTTGGTGCCTTACTAGAGCTATCTTGATTAGTCTCAGACATTTTCTGCAATTTCAAGCAGAACAGAAGTAAGAAACTTCAATATGTAATTGTCTTAAGATTGTTGGTTTCTAGGATCAATCTGACAACTAATCAATATCACTGAAATATCACCGATCTAATTGGCCAGGTCGGTTAATATCAGGTGGGAGGTTTTCCGTTCAATAGAACGTTCCTTAATTAAAGAACCACTTTTCATTACCTTCCTTGGTTAAACACAAATTAGACTTGTATAAGTTAGTCTCAATATACTGATATTCAGTATATCCCCTGTATAAAGAAATTAATTCACTTATACAGTACTTGGAATGAGATACGCTTAAAGCGAATCTCCTTAAGACAATTACCTCCCCCGCACCGGTGCTAACGGGTTACTGGACGCTGGTCTCCCAAGATACAACACTCCTTCACGCTATTTGGATAGCACTACCAAATCACCGTACGGTCGAACCGTAGTTAACCAGTACCTTCACAGGATTATTGAAGAAAGCGATCTTCTTAAGACAATTACCTCCCCCGCACCGGTGCTAACGGGTTACTGGACGCTGGTCTCCCAAGATACAATACTCCTTCACGGTATTTGGATAGCACTACCAAATCATCGTACGGTCGAACCATAGTTAACCAGTACCTTCATAGGATTATTGAAGCAGCGGGACTAAGACAAATTTTGAGAGAATATTTGCCTTTACTTTGGAGGAAGCACCCATTGTAGAGGAAGAAGGAAGGTAGAAGAATATTCTTCTTCAGAAGTCCTAAATTCAGACAATAATTCTATTAAAGAATCTGTTGAATTTTCTGAGTCCTCTTTCAGAATGAATTTTTGCTCCTAAGATACAACACTCGTTCATGGTATTTGGATAGCACTACCAAATCACCGTACGGTCGAACCGTAGTTAACCAGTACCTTCACAGGATTATTGAAACAGCGGGACTAAGACAAATTTGAATATTTGCCTTTACTTTGGAGGAAGCACCCATTGTAGAGGAAGAAGGAAGGTTAAAGAATATTCTTCTTCGAAAGTCCCAGATTCAGACAACAAAACGAATTTTTTCAGAATCTCTTTTGGAAGTCGCTTCGGAAATCGAGTTACTGATTTCCCACTTCCAACTGCCGTGACGGTTTACAAACATCCGTTGGCGGGGCGGGGCGGTTCGGATTTGGATAGTGGAGCGGGTATGCTCCGCGTAACCCATACCTATGAGACCCGATTCAAAAAGAACCAGGTCGGGTAGGGAACCCAGACCCGGACCCGTGCCCGATGCCAGCGCCAGCCGGCCGCCGCCGCCAGCGGCAGCGCGCGTGCGGGCATGGTTTCCTCCCAATCGCGCGCGAAAACTTCAAGTACCTAAAGGGCACGCCCTTTGTTCCCAATTTTCTCTATTTAAACGCTACAAACTTCCATCCTATGGCCAATGTGAGACTAAATGCCTTTAGCTACCTTTAGTCCCATTTGGCTTTGAATGAGGCAATCTTTAGACTTGAATATCTCATTCATTCGAAGTCGGAATTGGACATATGAATATACCACGTTCATCCTCAATGGAAGGAGAACACACACCAACCATCATCCAATTGATTCGATCAACAGATCTCGCCGTAATTCAATTCAAAGATTCACATATATTCTTCATATTCCCAACATAAGACCGGTAATGAAAATGAGAGATTTTATTGCTAAGATATTTCACATTTTACAGGAACCAAACTTGTGACAATATTATCTAAGAAAAATTTCATCTAAATTATGTGTTGAAAATTAACAAAATTGCAATATAACTCAAAGAATCCCACAAGGCAACATTTTTCAATAATGATGTGATCAAACATCTCAATGATTATTTTGCAAACTAGATAGTGTTAAAAACTCCAATATTTGTCTTGAGGCTTAGTCTATTGAGCCAAGACGGTCTCCTTGAAGATAAGACTTGTCACTAGACTATGCCCGGTCATCACAATGGAGGAAAGTTTCCCACATGATCCTGAGGCGTCTGATGGAGATGAGGGGAAAAAAAAAATACAAGATTTACTTTTGTGGATTCTCTCTCTCTCTCTCTCTCTCTCTCTCTCTCTCTCTCTGTTTTTTTTTTTTTGTGGTGGGTGAGGGTAGTCCTGGAAAGAAAATAAAAACACCAAATCTACTTATGCTTATAAGAGCTTGATGATATGAATATCGTTTTTCATTTCAAGGTGGGTAGGTTAAGTTGAGAAGAAGGGCAATGTATGCAACATAGGAAGATGTTGAGTGTGTCCTTGATTTAGGTAAGTTCGGTGGCATGATTATGATACCAATTGAAGAGCTTGGGATACCTTCCCAATAGACTAATCTTATAGGTGGAGTTGCTCAACTCCTTATATACTCAAGACCACCTCCATGTCTAGCCGATGTGAGACTATTTGTTCGACTCAAATCCCAACAAAGACCTCTCTAGAAGGGAAAAAAAAAACTTCTTAGAGCGTATGAGCTCATCTAGCGTGTTGGTTCCTAGAGGTAATGCACCTAAACAGAAGGAAATAAATTGTGCCCTTACAAGGCATATTGTTGCTCAAGAACATGATCTATCTCCCCCTTGCATGGGTGCACCGCATCAAGTCGATCCATGAACAGAATATGTGTAATATCCCTAACCTAATAATACTGTATTTTAATTTTCCTAAAGTATTTATTTGATTTATCGATTATTTTTAATTAATCAAGTTAATTTATTTCTCTCGTGAATATTATTGTTGGATATGCAAATTATTTTCAGATAGTAAATAGCAAATTATTCTTCCATTATTATTTATTGCTATTTCTAATAGTGTTATCTTTATTTTGTTGTCAGTGTTTATTAATTATTATTAGTGATGATATTATATTCCCTATTTTAATATTGACAATTATTAATTGTGGTTGGTATTACATATTCATTTTAATATTGGTATTGATACTAATGTTATTCATTCAGGTTGTGTATCCTTGTTGGCCTTTCATCCTATTTCGCATTTACCCACTTGATGATCCGATACCCAATACTTATCTTATCGGATCCTATAGCCTTTACCCTATTACACCATAGACCCAATACTCCTTCATCTATTGGACTCGGACCCAACCCGTTATTAGTAACCCAATAACCCATTAATTGCTCTTCCTATAAATAATATTCCTTAATCTAAATAAGAAACCCAAAACCAAAGCCTAATTTTTCTCCTCCCCACAACAAACGCCGCATTCCCTTCTCCCTGCTCCTTGCCGCATTTCTGCACCAGATTCGCCCCCCTTGGCCTGCACCTCTTCCCGTGATGGCCGAGCACTCCCTTCTCCATCAACAGCCACCACCAGATCCAGGCAACACAGCCGCCTCCCCCTTCTCTGGATCTAGCCGCCCAGATTTCCAGCGCCCAGGCCAAGCCGTGGCCGCACCCCCTTCCAGGTTGCGCATCCCCTCCTCACCAGCGAGATCCACCATCTCCCCTCTTGCCGGCGCGCCCCATCAGTCCGCGCCTCCATCCAGCACGCCTGCGCGCGCCCAGACCGACCCCCATGGCCGGCCTCCTCTCTTTGGCCGAGCAAGCTTCTCCCTCAACCGGCATCCCCAGACCGCACCCCCCTTGCACTGCCGCACCCCCATCAAGCCTGGGGTCAAGAGAGCCTAATGGCTTGTCCAGGAGGAGGAGCTATCTAGGCTTTAATAAAGTCGGTGGTATAGGAGCCATGGTGTGGTTGGTTCATTGGTCATGGAAGTCCAAGAAGACAGGTGAACAAAGCTGCTAGGCAAAGTATTAATTGGGTACCCAATTACTGTCTCCTTGCGCATCAATACACCCAGTCCATGCACAGTGGCGGCAACAAACTAGGCAAAGTCATCCAAGTCTCCCCATCTTCCAGGTCCATGGCGCCTCCTGCCTTTGGCTAAGCCCCTTGCAAATATTCACAGGCAAAGGCAAGCCGTGAGCTCCTCTCTCTCCCTTAATATTTTTGGATGCAATGACATTTAAATAGTACTATGTTTATTATATTAATGTATATAATTTAGTGAATAGGCATGTGTATTATTTTATGTAGGTAATTCTTGTGTAGTGATTTTGATTGGTGTGTGTTTTATTTCATGTGCGGCAAAATCCTTCTCCGAACCATTTTCGGGCTCTCCGCGGGATGCCGTTGATCGCCGTCGACGAGCGCGAGCGCACCCACACCCTTCGCGGCGAGTTGCTCTATCCAACGACACCCTCCGCGACCCCGTACGCCTCCGTCGGAGCCTCCGTCGGCGCGCCGCAAGTTCCCCGACGGCATGCTTGAATTTCCTTCATGTGGCGTTTCAGATTCATTTGGTGAGATTCAGACCATTGCTGGCGACCCAGATCCAGCGCGTAGGCAGCGAGTGAGCAGGCGTTCTCCTGATCCACGCCAGCCCGTCGCCGGAGACCAGCACGGTGACCTTCTCCAGTGTCTTGGCCACCCCCCTATGCAGCCCGTTGGCGAGGAACCGCACCACAGCGACCATGGCAGCGACTCGCCCGGCGACGCGCACAGCAGATCCAGATTCAGACCAGCAGCACAAGCAGCGGGCGAGCGGCGATTCCAGGCCCTTCCGGCGAGCGCGAGACCTCCAGATTGCAGCCAGGTCTTCCCCAGGACCCTGGCTACCGTCCTATGTAGTCCGACAGCGAAGAGCGACGCCACGGCGACCGTAACGGCGACTCGCCCGGTAACGCGCAGATTCCCCAAGGTGAGTGTTTACTCCTTTCGGTTCCGTTTCTTTATATGTAATTGATTATATTTTGATTTAATTGTGTACATAGAATAATGTGGACATCGTGTATGTTGATATGTGCAAGAGAGGTTACATATACATATTTTATTGTGTGGGAGATTAGGTTTCAGTGTACCTCTGATTCGGATTGACAGAGCTGGTTAGTCGACTTGCCTATGTTATTAGTCGACTAACACCTCTGTTAGTCGACTAACCCCAGTCCCTAGTCGACTAGTATAGCTTCCAGGATAAGTGTTGAGTCTCTGTATTTCTCTGCTGGTCGACTTGGACACCTTTATAGTCGACTAGCAGTTGGATTAGTCGACCTATCCACTTGACCTAGTCGACTAATGTTGACCTGTCAGATTGGTGTAGCCCCTTTATTGGATTGTAGACATTAACCTTGGGTTATGTGATGGATATGGATGGATTGTAGGTGACCTCTAGAGATATATATTGGTGATAATGATTCAATCATGATAGATCTTAGCTGCATGTACAGGATATATTATCGTGTGGGGATATCATAATTGATCTTAATAGAAGAAGGTACTGTGTAGTCTTATGAATCAGATATAGTTTGTCAGAGTGAGTAGACTAGTACTGATTATGGACATATGTTAGAACAACAACTATTGCATCTGATTACTCGATGTGTATTGGAACAAGATGATTATAGAACTATTGGAATATGAATTGGTTGTAATGACTTTGGATTGATCTGGGACTTATGTTATTTGCATTGAATGATGATCTGTAATTGGAAATGACTTTATTAGTGAGTAATTGAGGACATATCAGATATGACTGAAGTAGTTGAGTAGATATTCTAGATCACATGTATTTGAGGATGTTTCCTATTTAATATGATTGGGATATGCGTTTGACTTGTTGACCTCGAGGACATGCATGGTTATTGATTATATCTATTGATAGAGATTGAGTTCATATTGGTGTTGAGGAGAGGACTATTACAGATTCATTGATATGGTAGTTTACCATTTTGGCTTACACTGATACGGACTGATACTTAACGATTTGCAAGGATAGTATTGGGAACATAAGTTTATGGAATAGTAATGATATCTCTTGAGTATGGATGGGTGAGATTATGATCAGCTTTATTTGAGACTATTATTGAGCTGTAGCTAGACTGTTACTGTTATTATATCCATGTCATTGAAAGTTACTGGAAAATGATTGTTTGACCGTAACCACGGTACAGTTCTATTGTTCATCGTATACACGGTTACTGTTACTGTTACTGTTACTGTTACTGATATTGTTCACCGTGTATACGATTACTGATTGATTATTACTGTACTGATATTGTTACCGTCCCGTGGCATCCCAGTAATTGAAATGGCATAAGGTATTGATTGTTACTGATGGCACTACTTAACTGACTGTACACTAGACACCTTTCACTGGACCTTGACATATGACTGTATCACTGTTACTTGACATTTAGTACACTTGTACCCCCTGTACCCATGTCCCATGCACAGTTGACCTGTTAATAGCACAGTCAGACCGGCGTCCGGCGGTTTGCCGCCTGGTGTCGGGATTGACGAGGATGTATCCCACAATCATGCTAGCGTCCGGCGGATCTTGAAAGGAACTAAGTGCCACGTGGAGCAAAGTGCCACACCATACACATGGTGGGGGCCACCTCTTGAATCCACGGGGGCCACCTCTAGAATCCTGTTTTCCCTCAGAGCAAAGTGCCACACGGAGCAAAGTGCCACACCATACACATGGTGGGGGCCACCTCTTGAATCTGTGGGGGCACCTCTTGAATCTGTAGGGCTATCTATTGTACGTGACGCCTGGTGTTAGCGTGATATTGCATTCTCAGTGCCTATTAGCATCCACACGCACTTGTATGATGATAACCCTTAGGATACATGTTATTTGGTTCTCTTTCCCTATTCGAACAATGATACCCGCATATCGGAGTTCGGATGAGTTCTACTGGATGTGCGGGCTCCAGGGTGAACTGTCGGATGTTGTGGGACGCCGGTGGGAAAGTGATAAAGATAACGTAGAACATTACTGATTGTTATTGAATGAATTGAATGAACACATTGTGTTATACCCTGAATGGTTACCCTGCCTTATGACACATGACTGTATACATGACTGTAACCAGGACCACATGACTGTAACCAGGACCAGACTTATGACCAGACTTGGATGCCAACTTAGTGACATGTGATAGATTACACGCCTTGACATTGATTGCATATTTACAGTTGTGCCATTTGTCTGCTACCTGTATTCATGTTTTTATCATATGTGTTACTGTTCAGTTATTTATTGTGTTATTTCGTCTTTCTACCTGCAGTTATTTCTTACTATTATACATGCACATGGTTTCTTCTGCACGAGCTGTTTCCCCTTTACACACACACTCATTATGGTCGCGTTCTGACGACCCTGGATTTGCACGTCCAGATATTGGACGATTGTTTCTAATGTGCAGGTGTTCGACGAGACTGTTCGTCTTGCGAGGGACTGGACGCTCTTTCTTCTATTTCTGGTATTTCACCTCTTTACATTCTGTCATATCCTAATTCTGCATTTATTGCTTTCAGCTGCCATGTTCTTGCCATCATTTATCTTCTATCCTTAGGATTGTCATTATATGTATTATTGCAGTGATCTGGTTTAGATTATAACTTGTTCAGGTTAACTTAGGCTTAGCGTATATACGTGGGGCATTATCCTCGCGTATATACGTCGCCATAACGACTCCGTATCTTTAGGATCGGGGCGTTACAATATGTCATTCGTGAAATGTTCCAACCTTTGCTCTTTCACTCTCATAGTGGAGCATATGTACCCCATGTCCCATGATCGGTGTGCTCAATACGTTTTTCACAAAATTTTCAATTGTACTTCTACTCTCTCTCTCCCTATTATAGAAGGCATCTCATGTGCACCAAATTCTTTCTCCCTTCATCGGTCGAAGAAAATAAGAAATGCTGTAAAGTGTCCTAATCATAACTGACACCTTAGGAGGGAAGATTGGCATTGGCTTGTGAACGAGAAGTTTGAATACTGTTACTTTGCATGCACCTGATGATCGGTGAAGAAGAGAAAATATCCGGTATTGCAATGTCCATCAGAGAGGTAGCCCTGTATCCTTACTTATTAGTGAAACCCATGAAGGTGCAGTCTATTTCTCTTTGAAATGCACCATGTCCCATGAGAAATATATTACTTCCAGCAAAGGGATCATAATTAATCACAACAGAATTAACTTGACAAGTCACGGTGGTAAATCATATAGCTCGAAGCTTGAAAATTTATCGACGATGTTTATCAAATACTTCTACACCTTCTTTCCACATTATCTTTAAGTTTTCAATAAGAGGTACCAAATAAACTTCTATCATTTTCTTGTTGTTACCGATATTAGCAATGACAACATTAGAAATTTGTGCTACATGTACAATCAGGAAGGAAGATTATAAATAGTCAAAATAACTGGCCATGTACTATGAGTTGCTCATATTACCGTGTAGGTTCATTCAATCAATCAAAAGACCTAAGCGGGATTCTTGCATCACCCCCAAAATCGGTACACGTCGAATCAATCATATTCCATTGCGGAGAATCAGCTGGATGCCGAAGCATATTATCACTAATCCTCTCCTTCGAATATCAAATCAAACTCTTCGCATGTTTTGGATTTCTAAACAAGCGTTTAAATAGGTATTATCGAAAAATACCAAAATACCTTAGCTCGAATATTTTTCTTATTTTTTTTTTTGTATCGTGACACATCACACTCTAAACAACTATCTAAATCTTCATAATCTTTTCGGTGTAAAATACAATCATTAGGTAAACTTGTATCCTTTCGTAATTCATAACCATGGAGTATATGATCTTCTTGACATCATATGCACGAGATGGATGTTCATTATCTTCAGGAAGTATATCCTTCAAAATTTTGAGTAAGGTTTAAAACTCTCATCACTCCACCCATTTTTTACTTTAAATTGTATAATCTCAACATTACAGACAATTAGTGAATGTAGTACTTCCATCGTAAAAGATCTTTCTGAATTATTTTTCAAGCTTACGGATAAGTGTGAGCGATTCGTAAAGTTTTCTTCTACATCATGGATCATGTCTTCTAATTGATCATCCTCATTACAATAACCTTCTCTCTTCTCACACCTTTCATCATTTGAAATGATCAGTCTATCTTCTCTTGCACTCTCAACATGTCATATCATCTTGTATAACTTTTATCAATCCTATTAATGAATAAATGGTCACTTAATTTGTCAATTGTAACTTTGTCAATACAACCAACCTAATACGTTTGGATTGCCGGCATGCTCAATAGCAAACTTAATAAACTCATCTACACCATTCTAATATTTGATAGTTAACCTATGAGCATACATCCACTTACGATCCATATTTACCTAGTATAGACATAAAAAAATTTTAAAAAATGGGTTAACAACATACATAACATGCACAACCCACATACACACCCCACATGCACACGACAAACATGCGCGCGCCCCCACACACACCCCTACCATCAATAACAAATAAACACACAACAACACCATCACATGTGCGTGACACACCCCACATGCACACCACACACACATGCACGCACGCGCACACACCCCACCACCATCAACAACAACAAACAAACATACAATCACAACACCACCACCACCACCACATAATTTTATTAAGCCAAATATGTGTGTTCTCCATATTTTTAATATTTAGATCAAAATTTAATATAAAAAATCTCTTTTTTTATTTCAAAAAAGTAAAGCATTGTAAAATGTAATATTTCCCAACCTCGGTCGAGGGCGACGGCAGGGTGAGGCCTGATGACAGGGGTAAGGCGCTGGCCTGACGGCAAAGGCTATGGCTCGGCCTGATAACGACGAGTGCCTGATGGCGGGGTCGATAACACCAGATCCGGAGGGGCCTAATAACGCCGAAGGCGAGGGCACCAGATCCGGCGAGGGCACCAGATGATGGCGAAGCCGGACGACGGCGGGACCTGACAGCGGGGCCTGATGGCTCGGCCTGACGGGGCTCGGCCTTACGGGGCGAGGGCACGGCGGGGCGAAGGGGGAGAGAGTGGATCTAATAGGGTTTAATTAGGGGCGGGATTTTCGATAAAAGGTCTTATAGCGGTTCAAGCAAGAACAACCATAACACGGGACTATTAAGGCGGTCTTAAAAGATCTGCCTTAATATATCAGCAATATTTTGCTTTAAAATATTGACTAGTGTTTCAATTTATCTGTTACGGCGGTTCTTGTAAGAACTGCAGTATATTATCCCAAGGCAAATTTGTCTAGTTATCAAAAATTTCAAAATTGTCACCGCTTTTATTGCAAGGCGGTTACAAACTTAACCATTCACGTGTATCGTCTGCTCCCAATACTGTACTAGTGACGGAAATTTTGGCGCTCTCTGACAACTAAGAGGCATTTCTCGTACTGACATAAAACTATAAAAAGCCTAGTGAGAGGGTTAAGTTATTAGAGTCCCCCGATTCAGGAAAAGAATTCAACTTTTGATAAGAAAAGATGATGAAAAAGAAAGAACAACCCACTATCTCCCTCTCAGATATTTGATCAGGTATAAAGGAGCTCCAAAAGATTCATCCCGTGAAAATTTTGTTCAAAACACACAGAAATCATAACAATTATTCGCAATCCTATTATTTCACTTTATTTGTATTTATTTTCGCCTACAAAAGTTCTGCACAAAACGAGAGCATTTCTGTTGGCACCAGTTTTGCTTATATTTGCCACTGAATTGATAAATTCTGAACCCATCTGTTGAACTATTTTCTTTCAAGCTCTCTGAGACAGCATTTCTCCCTTTCTGCAGATCCCAACAAGCACCTAAGGTCGACGTATTTTGACAAAGTATATGGAGAGGTGAACATATAGTAAATTCTACAAATATTAAAAACATTCTAACGATTTTATTTCCTTTAAAAAAAATTCAAAAATAACAGTTCCAATAATTAGAGAGGATATTTTACTCGATAAAACAAAAAAACACAAACAAATGTTCAAATAATTATCCAAAGTCAATGGACGAAAATATTCGATCACACACAGCAGGCCCGCTTCTCGACCGGTTCCACCGATGCGACCCGCAGAGAGTCCCAAAGTTTAGAGCCCCACAGTCAATGGCCCTGTTTTGTTAAAAATATTTATATTATGTGATGTTTCTCAATTAGCCTCAAAGGTTGTGTGGCCTAATGGATAAGGTGTTGCCTCTATAGCGGAAGACTAAGACTCTGGGTTTTAGTCTAACAATTAGAAGGACAACCTGGAAAAGCAATGAAGATCTAACAAAAATTGATAATGGAACAAAGTAAAAAAATATTTCAACACCGCTTTCTATATTTATTTAAATGTTGAGAACGTAACCACGTTTCAAATAAATCTGATGTGGCTGGCATTTTGTTTGCTGAAAAATTGCGTAGATTGAAGAAAAGGTCTTCCAACTGGAATAGGAGAGACTTCGGCAACGTCCTTAACCAGAAAAAAGGACTATATTCGATGGGATTGATAATCTGGAAAAGAAACAAGATGTTGGTTGGAAACTGTGCTATTTCTTAAAACATGCAAATTAATTAAACAAATTAATTAAATTTCTTAGCATGCTGTTGCAAAATTAAAACAGAATTAAAACAAAATATATATTATGGTATAGGGAATGCAGTCGCGTAGTCGTTTCCCTAAAGGATCAAAAGCCTGTCTTCTTACTCGGACGTTGGTTCGACTTTATCCAGTAGCGATAAATGAATCCCGGAATCATCAGCACTCGGCTTAGAATAGTAGGCAGAGCCTCTTACTCAGAAAGAGAATAGTTGCTCAGGAACTGAAGTAAAACTGGAAGAAATATGACAGTGGGAGAAAGAAGAAATATAGTTGTAAATCTCAGATTTCCTGTATGTCACTCTCTCGAGAATGAACATGGAGGCTCTATTTATAAGTACAAAGCATTACCCGTTACTAATAGCCCCCGCACAAATTAAGCGCACGTTCAGGTGGTTGTAATTAATGTGTAATAACTTCGCACTTTCGCATCTCCGCTTTTACCGGATCAAAAAATCTTACAAATCAAAATAGTGAAGGACTATGGGAGAGTGAGACAGAGCTCGAGAATATTCCGAGTCCAAGTGCTCAAGAAATACACTACGTCTCCAGGTGCTCGGGAAAGACTTCAACGTCAAGTGTTTGGGATTATCCCGAGATCACTCCGAGTAGTAGTACTCGGGAATGGCTCCGAAGTCAAGTGTTCGGGAATCATCTCGAGTCCAGGTTCTCGGGTCACTTCGCCCTGAAGCTTGGAGTTTAGCTCCAAAAAATAAAAATAATTTTCAAAATATCGCAAGTCCCAGAACCCCTTGAATGAAACTGCATTCGTGTCCGCAGGTCGCGGGCCCGCGTCACCCGCACCCGAGCCTGACCCGGCCTGGTTCGGCTCGGCGCGTGTGTGTGCGTGTGAGGAGTGTGGCCCATGGCCTTACACTCGTAACAATAGGCTTAGAAAGATTTGGTATATATACCACTCAAACTTCTTTTGCCTATCCAATATGGGAATAAAAATCAAAGGTAAAATGAGGGAAACTCAAGTTTTTCCTCTAAAATCAAATACACATCCAACAATCCCCCCAAAATTTGAGTTTTAGGAAAGACAAAAGAAATCAATATAATCAAATCATAAACCATAGCACAAAAAGCAAAAACATGAGCAACATCATACTGTAAATTCAGGGTCGACAACCTGCGGTGTTGAATCTATCCTTAGTGAATTTCATCGCCAACTGAGAGATATAATGGACTACGTCTTGAATTAGACTTCTTTAACTAGAAATTGATGAAAAACACATAGTAAGTCTTATCTATTGAGCGAGCGGATTGAGCGTTAAAGGCCCATGCTCACATTAACCGAGTTATGAGAAGTTTTTAGGGGTCAGCTCGCCTCCAACTGCGGCCATCATGGTTCATCTCATGTAGGTAAGTCCTCCAAGGGCACTACAGCTAGATTTTATACCCTCCACACTTCATGCGTTGAATTTATTAAGAGTTTAACAACTCAGCCTTACCAAGCTGTATTATAAGAACATCATCACCATAAAAAAGAGGTAATAGCTACAATACTATAAATAGGATATAAACATATCCGGGTCGATGCTCCACACAAGTATTACCAGTCCAGCTTGTTCTACCACATTGAACCTCTTTCACGGAACCAGCTCCCGATCAAGTAGGTTGGGTTCTCTCTATCGGTGAACTCAACTATGGTCTTAACCCTATTTCTCTCGATGATTCTAAGACCACACTCCTAGAAAGACCCTTAGTCAATGGGTCGGTAAGATTCTTCTCGGACTTTACAAAGTCAGAATCATAATTTCCCCAATAGGCACTGAGCAGACTTGACTCTGATCTGAATATGTCTGTTCATCTTCTTATTAGTATTTTCTGCTTTATAATCTCAATGATAGATCTCGAGTCAGTATGAACTGAGATAGAAAGTATATGTTTAGGCATGATAGAGAATTCTGAAAAAAAGATCCTTTAACTATTCAGCTTCTGTACAAGTGTGTCCAGGCTATAAGCTCAGACTCCATAGTGCTCCTGCATGTTTACAAGATTTTCAGGACACTGCAGCACCACCAAACATAAAAACATACCCAGTAGTACACTTAACACTGTGAGAGTCAGTGATCCAGTTGGCATCACTATACCCTTCTATAAAATCAAGATGTCCAATGTAAGTCAAATAATAACCAATTGTGTCTCTAAGATATCTGAATACTCTCTCTAATGCAGTCTAGTGTTCTAAATTAGGATTACTAGTGTATCTATACAATCTACCTACTGCGTAAGAGATGTCAGGTTTAGTCCTGTTGGAAATATAAAGAAGTAAACCTATCAAATGAGAGTATTCCAGCTGAGACACATGCTCATCCGTATTCTTCTTCAAAGCAATTGAAGAATCATAGGGTGTAGAATAATTGTAGAGTCATACAAATCAAATTTATGAAGCATTCTTTCAATGCTATGAGATAGGCTTAATGTAATTTCATTAGGAGTTCTGAATATTTTCATTCCCAATATCATATCAGCAGAACTTAGATCCTTCATGTCAAAATTTTGAGAGAGATAATCTTTTACCCTTTGAATTGCATCAAGAGAAATTCTAAGAATAAGAATGTCATCCATATAGAGACAAAGAATGATGTAATCATTATCAAATTTTTTGGAATAAATGTATTTATCATGTTCATGGACAGTGAATCTAAATTGTACAATAACTTTGTTAAACTTTTAGTGCCATTTTTTAAGTGCTTGTTTAAGTCCATACAATGACTTCATAAGTTTACACACTTTATTTTCTTATCTCTGGCTATAAATCCTTTTGGCTGGTTTATATAAATTTCTTCTTCGAGTCACCATTCAGGAAAGTAGTCTTGACATCCATTTGATGTATGAACATATTATGAATTGACGCAAGTGCAAGAAAATTCTGATAGAAGAGATCATAGCAACAGGAGAATAGATGTCAAAGAAGTTAATATCCTTTTATTGGGTGAAACTCTTAGCAACTAATCTGACTTTGTATTTATTGATAGTGCTATGGGGTCAGAGTTTCTTCTTGAAGATCCGTTTACAATCTACATGATTGTATCCTGGAGGAATGTCAGTGAGAATTCAAGTGTTATTCTTCATTATAAACTTGATCCACTATCAATGACTTCTTTCTAGAAAAGAGATTCAGAAGAGTTAACTGCTTCCTGAAGAAGTTAGGATCACCTTTACAAGATAAGTAAAAAAGTCTTCACCTAAAGATGTGAGAGACCTAATTCTTTTGCTCCTTCTAGGTTCAAAATTAGTAGTAGGAGCAGAACTAGAGGAAGGAACATCAGAGGCAGAAGGAGTACAAGAAGAATCAATTGGAATTCTTGATTTGAAAGGAAAGATTTCTTCAAAATAAACAGCATCCCTAACTTCAATGATGTTGTTGTATATTTCACTGATCTCAGAGTAACCACTAAAAATCAGTTAATATTGCTATCAAGTGCATATCCGATGGAAGACAACATCAACAGTCTTGCGGGCAATTTTTCTTTTCCTTAGTTTGGTATTGAAACCTAGCCAGACAACCCAGACTTTGAAGATTGGATGTTAGGAGTTTTCTCTTTTCAATATTCATAAGGAGTAATGTCGGACTCTCTTGGGAAACCCTATTGAGAATTAAACAGGCAGAAAGGAAAGCTTCTCCCTAAAGATTCTCGGATTCATCTAAGCTGAGTAACATACATTTTACCATGTCATTAGTGTTCTGTTCTTTCGTTCAGCTACATCATTGGATTAAGGTATGAAGGGAGCAGTTATCTCATGAATAATATTATGCTTTGGCAAGAATCCTGTCATGTAATTTGAGATACTCCCCCCCCGATCAGAGCTTAGGATCTTGATCTTTCTCTTAAGTTGATTCTCAGCTTCAGCTTTATATACCTTGAACCGATCGAGAACTTCATCCTTAGATTTGAGAAGATAGCTATAAAAGAATTTGGAATGATCATTAATGAATAACACAGAATATCTTCTACCGTCTCGAGTGAGAACTCTCATTGAGTCACACACATTCATAGTTCAAGGGGTTCAGAATTTCTTGTGATAGAATGAAAAGGTGTTCGAACTTGTTTGTCTTGACACATATTTCACATTTAGATGTAAGTCAAAAGAGGATTTAGAATGAGATTCAAGTTAATAATTTTCTTAATAGAATTGAAGTTTACATATCCCAATTACCAGCCAGACATCAGAAGACTCAATATTCAAAGCAATAGGAATAGAGTTTTATTATCAGAAGGATTGATTACATTGAGCTAAAAAAAGCCCATCATAAACAAAACTCTTTCCAAAGAAAACATTCGATTTGGAGATTATAAATTTATTGGATTCTTTGACAATCTTATAGCCAGCTCTAAGAAGAGAGAAGATCGCTGATCAGATTTCTTCAAAGTGTGAGTACATGCAGGACGCCTTGAAGAGTCAGAACTTTCTCGGAGATCATTTTAAGATCAATGCTATTCCAGCTCCCTTTATCTCTCTAGTGGAGTCATCTGTCAGGCTCACGCTTCCTCTACATTGTTCCTGATAGGATTTAAACAGGAGCGATCAGTGCAGCTATGAATATTGGCCTGAGTCTAACCACCAGTTCAAGAGAAAGTGATAGAGTTGATAATAGGAAGAGAGTCATCTAACCTAAAAGAGTTGGAGTTCAGTTCTGCCATGTCAACCTTGTGCCTGCAATTTCCTCTGTTTCCTCTAAGCTTTGACTGGTTCCATCTTTTGGTTACAATATTATGGCGCCAAGTGATCTATTCTCCCACAGACGTAGTAGAATCTTTCATCGGTCTTCTGGCCAGAGGTTTTAGTTTGAAGGAGGAAGATTGCAAAGATTTGAAATAAGAAGAGTTGGCATAAGAAAAAGAATGAAAGTGATTGGATTTTTTGAATTTCTTACCCTTGAGATTCATAAATTTACACTTAGGCTATCTTCCACCAAGTTGACTTTAGTTTTCAGTTCAGACTTGGATTTGAAATTTTGCCTATGCTAATCTTCTATGCGAATCACTTTAAAGGCTTAAACAAGGGTAAGGTCACTTTACTTTATGACAGAGGTCTCAAGTAAAGACTGACCAGGAAGGAAAGAAGTTATCAATGAGATAAGGCATCTTATAATTATTGAGAATTGGTTTCTTTACGATTGAAGGTGTCAGATAAAATCTTAAAATTCATGAAGTTGATCACTGATAGTTTTTTATCAAATATCATGAATTTATTGGAGGAGGAAGTGAATTTTTTGATTCCAGCATTATCGAGGTCATATTCTTCTCATGTGTTGTCCACAATTCTTTGACACCTTATATTCATAATAATGTCATATAAACTATCAGAGAGTGCACTAAGAATCCTATGGAGATAATGATAATCAATCTCCTCAGGTTTCAAATAGATGTATGATGAAGGAGTTGAAGGAGGAGTATCAGCAGATGGTGATTTGACAGGTGAAGAAGTAACGCCCTGATCCAGCGGATACGGGGATGCTACAGCGACGTACACACTGAGAGTGAAAATACCCTGATATATATACTCTAAGCCTCACTACAAGAAATAAAACACAACATCATGATAATTATAGCATAAAGAAGTACAAGAATATCTGTAAAAGAGGTTAGTAATCATGATAGATATGGTAAACAGAAATAAACATGGTGTTAGGATTTGGTTTGAATAAATAGTCTCACATCGTCTAGACATGGGGATGGTCTTGGGTTTATAAGGATTTGTACTACTCCACCTAACATATTAGTCTTTTGGGTTGGCGCCCGAGTCCTTTACAAATGTATTAGAGCCATGCCCCGAACTTAGTCGTGTGTGTGGGTGATGTTCGATCCCTATGGCGCAGTGAAAGGTGCAGTGGGCTCCTGTTAAATTGGATCTATAAAGATTGAGCTCTCGAGGGAGGTAATCATGCTCAGGTGCTTCATGTAAGACGCATTGTCCAGGCAGTGAAGAGGAGTGCTCTAGGTACTTCATGTAAGATGTGTTGTCATCTAACACAGTGAAGAGGAGTGACCTCGATTGAGCATATGATCTTCTCAGATAAGGAGTGAGGAAGATCAGTTTGCAAGGAGGCGCAAACTCTTTATTTGAGGGGGGATAAAACTTGTTCAATTTCTAGGGCGCAAAAAGGCGCAATAAAGTCCTTATAGAGCTAGTTGAGTTCTTGAGATTGGCAGGGAGCCCTACTTCACGTAAGGCGTATGATGTAACGCAGTGAAGAGGATCTCGATCTCGATTAAGCATATGTCATTCAGGGTGAAGATAGTCTTCCATGTGTCAAGATGAGCTTACAGGAGACTCTCTGTTCGAAAGGGGATTGTTAGGATTTGGGTTGAACAAATAGTCCTCAATCGGCTTGACATGGGGATAGTCTTGGTTTATAAGAATTTGGGCTACTCCACCTAGCAGGCTAGTCTTTTGGGATGATGCCCCCGAGTCCTTACATATGAAAGTACTGACAAAAATAATAAAATATACCTACAAATATAAAAGTGGCAGGTCTCCTAATGATATCCCGTGCAGTGTCAAGTATTATGATGACTCGAATCTCTGACCTGAGCATGTAAACCTAGGGTTGTCAGAAAGCGACCTAGTCAGTGGTAAAATGAAGGAGGAATGAGTAACACACCACACACACACACACACACTATAATAGCACAATCATAGTAATATATATGCATGTCAAGATAAATGATACAATATAAATATTTTAACAGTCTGTATATCAATATTACAAGTATGTGATCAGTACCATAACATCATCAATACTAACATGTTATAACAGTGTTACCGCTATAATATTATATAATACATAAATATAAATTATAACAATGTCAATTGGGAAGAGTTATATATATGTATCAACTAACTTTATGTTATTATACCATTAACATGTGATTATTATGAATATGAGTGATAAGATTCATTATTTAGTTATACACTAACAATCAATTTATTTAATTTACATGTATCAAGTCTTAATATTTTTTATTTATTTATACTAATAAAATATTAGTATGATGGTATAATGATTAATATGGACATGTATATATGAAGTGCATAAGGATCATATTATAGTGTTGTGATGTTACAGTAACAGTGCGTCTAAAGGAAATACATGGAATAAGAAATATATGAAATACACATTATAAGTGTATATAAATAGTGTATCTCCACATGAAGTGCAAGGTATACATGTAACATAGCGATGGTCGGATACCAGGCAGTGTAATAAGTATAAATAGATAATAACATAAATGTATCGAGTAAGTCATGTTATTTTATACAATAATAATAATCAGTATATCCTGATATTTTAATCAATCTCTTTCAGAATACCATATCACTGGTACTTCATATGGAGCCCGCACTCCAGCCGAACCCATCCGAACAAAGCATATGTGTACCATTATTCGAACGAGAGAGAGACCAAATAACAAGTACTCCGATGTCACTATTATTTATATTGTTTTATTATGCTAATTGAAAACTTAATGGTCAAGGAGCTCTAATAGGATGGGTGTACCCCGTGCATACCCAGGATCACGACCTTAAACAAGCCCCTGGCTGGTGAGACGAAGGCCAGCTCGCTAAGGCGAAACAAGTAATAGAAACGGGAGCTCAATGAGGTATAATAGACAGTAGCCAACACTACCACGCCCCCGCTCAGTGGGATATAATGGATCAGACATCCACCCAAATAGATTTAGTCACCGTCAAGTCCCCCTAGCACTATGTTATATTTAATATATTTTAACTACACAGTATATAAAAAACAATAACAATGCATGATACATGTAACATGATAATTGGACATGAGCTACATTGATATCATTAAATAGGTAAACGGGAAATAGGAAATAGGAAACAAGAAACGGGAGATGTCGGATTTAAGAGGTAGCTCCCACCACACATCAAATATTAATAATAACATGTCCAGTAACAATATATATCAATATCAGTAGCAGAAAACAGTTATGTAATGGGAATACAAGAAATTCATGTAAAAATAATCCATGTGAACATGAATAGTGTCCATGCAATGAGAATATAGAGACAATCATCGCACACATACAAGTGAATCTATGTAATAGTGATGTAAGAATATGAAACAAGTGTATACAAATATCCATGCAGTAGTATCCAGTGTAATAGCATGCCCGTGTATCAGTGGTATATGACATGAAATAATAATATTGAGTGTAACAATATTTGTGTAACGGTGATACAAAGTACATGAATGACAAGTGTCTGATGTGATAATATATCCGTGTCCAATATTACAAGTACATGAAATAACGGAGTTTACAATCACAACAAAAAAACTTGAATGTGAACACAAAGTATCCAGTGCACCAGTTGGTGATTTAGATACTATTAACAGTGTTAGGAGAGGTATATAACATGAATATGTATTAATAATAATATATATCAAGATTTTTTCTAACAATCTCTTATTATTACTATATTTGATATCAAAAGAGAATTATATACAATTATCTACTTTCAAACTCTTTACAACATTTTAAAAATTATTAAATTTATTAACTTATTATTTTAGAATGTCGTTATCAATAATCCAATAATCACTATACCAACACATATAACTAATCTATTGTGTTTTTATATTAAAATCAATAATTATAATTACATATTATCTTAGTAAATATGTTCAGAAAGTAATCATATATATTCTAATTATCATGATTTACCGTTTACATGATTTATTGTTCAATAATTATAATTGCTAGACAAATCAATAACTTAATAAATTTCACATGATGAAATATGATTTATAAAATAAAAATACTCACATAGTTATTACAGGGATATAGGTCATCTTTCTATGATCGCAGCG